>JBAIZL010000003.1:41832760-42017760 GCA_036971475.1 Prosapia bicincta
TTGTAATAACTAACTAAATTTGAACATCGAGAGTGAAGCGAAAAAATTCTAAGTGCCTAAAAAAGCTATTTTTCGAACCAAACAACGTAGAACTTTCATCGACATTTCAAAAGAACCACAATAACCTAGAATGAACATTAGAGAAAACAGAATTCAGAAAACTTAAGAAACAAAAAAGTTACAGCCGTTTAAATAAAATAGACATTTTTCAGTGTTCTAAAATTAATTATCAAACTATGCAAGCTAAAACAGATTCGTTGCCCGACTTGCCTGTACAAGGAATAAATCGAGCGATAGCAAACTTGCAGGCGGGGTGCGGTAGGTTAAATTCACCGCTATATATACTTGGTCTCTAAGCCTTTAGAGACAGTCTGTAAAAATTTTCTAACACGAGGTGCCGCGGGACGCTATGCTGGACCGCGAGTAGAGACCGTCAGCAGGCCAGATGGACAATAACCTCAGCGCTTTCGACATCCAGGACCACCAAGGATGAAGGCTCCAGACTCAGCCTCCAGGACGCTCGAATAGAGGGAAACCACCACCGACGAACCAGGGATGGCGACTTCCGGTGTCCAAGGACCAGGGAATCCAGACGAGGGACCCCAAGGACCGGCAAGAACATCTTTGGCAAGTCATTTTCTTTATTCGAAATCAGTCACGTCAAATTTAGTTAGTTAATTTCATTAAATTCAAACAAATTTGCAAGCTTAAAACAATGACTTCACTCTTTATAAAATTTAAATAAATTGTATGCTAAGTAAATGAATTTATGTGCTCAGAATATTTAAAATAATGAATATTAAAATTACAAAAGGTTTTTGGCCATAAGCCGTTTATTTAAAGAAAATGAGAAATTTTCGAATATTATAAATTTAAAAATTAAAGGTCATAAGTTATGAATTTACCAATTCCATATAGGAGATAAAATATTATTATGTGTAATTTTGAAAATGATTTTATGTTAATGTAAATGTAATAAATCTATATGCAAAGTATAATTTTTTAAAGCATAAGAAACAAGAAGTAACTCAGTGAATTGTTTTGCTAATATAATTATGTAATACTTTGAAGGATAAATTTTCTTTTTATTTCAATAAATAGAGTTAAATATGTCATAAAAATCAAGATTATTTGCATTCCATCCTGTGTCAAATAACCAATAAAAACTGTTTAGCTTTTTCCAACTAATATAAAAATGATTATCAAATCAGTAAACAAATTTAATTAAATTTCATTAAATGGCAATAGATAAAGTCTAATGTTTTAAAGAGTTTCTCTCTACTAATTTCATGAGCTAGTCTAAAGATTAGTTGGTTTTTTGTAATAAAAGTCCAGAGATTTATCTACTGGCAGATTGTGTTTAAGAGGACACAGGAGCCTTTTAAAATAGGTATTTTTAAACACAATCATATTTTGCACGTTCCCTTGCTGTTTCTGCAGATCATCATCAGGTGGTAAGACTCTGTGTTTTTTATGTGTATTATTCTAAATGTGTTTCTTTCCAGCTGACTATTAATTTGACATGTGTGACTATACTTAGACCATACACAATTGATAAACTTATTTAGGAGGGTTTATATGTACTTTAAATAGTAGTCAGCGGGAATAGGCTTGTTGTGGGTTTGGCCCTACGAGCAGGAAACATACACTTAACTCTGGGATTTTAGCACGGTTTTACCAGCAGGGTGACAGGCAGTTGTGTGGTTGTTTATAAATATGTTTTCTTGTAAACAATTAAAGTTTTAGTACTCTGCAAGAAAGGATTTAAACAACGCAAGCAGACGACCGCGTGGAGATGCGGTGGTACGGACGGTAGAGGTGAGGTAGGGGGGACGTTGCAGAATTGGCGCCCATACGGTAGGGGCTTTGAACAGGTTCCCTATATCAAAATTGAATAATTAAATAATAGAAATGAATCGAGATAGTTTAAATAAATGAAGTCAAAATGTTTTAAATAATGTAATTAAATTTTTAATAATATAAATTGAACAAATCCAAGAGCGTAAAAATAAAATAAATAAATAAATAAATTTGAATAAAAATTTAGTCGAAAGAGCGGGTAGGAACCATCTGGCCTAAACCAAATCGAAAAGAAAGGAATAAGTACATAAATAAATAATTGAATATTAAATAGTAAATCAAAATGTCAAAACCCGAGATAGATAAATTGATGGCCTATTTCAAGGCAAAGGAGGAAAAAGACAAAGAAGAGCGAGAGAAAGAGAAGGCGGAAGCAAGACAAAGAGAGAAAGAGAGAGATGCAAAAGAGACACGATTCAGAGAGGAGGAGAAACAATTGAGAGAGGAAGCAGAACAAAGGGCGAAGGAGAGAGAGGACAAAGAAAAACAATGGAGAGAGGAAGAGAAACAATTGAGAGAGAAAGAGAAGGTGGAAGAGAAACGATTGAGAGAGGAAGAGAGACAACTGAGAGAGAAAGAAAAAGCCGAAGAGAAAATGGAAAGACAACGGTTATGGGAGGCTTTCCAATTAAAATTCGATGACTATCAAAAAGAAAATGAGGCTAAGACAAGTCATATATATGAAAAGTTAAGCGAACATGAGACAGAAATAGAGAGATTGAAAACTAAAACGGAAACAAAAACGGCTAAATTAAACGAGAAAGTACAGGATATCCAAGAGGACATTAAAACGGTAAAGCAACAAGTCGCAAAGGTAAAGCAAACCGCTGGAGCGGGAATAGTAACACAAGTTTGCTTACCAAGGGTAATAGACAGGAACGGGGAGGCTACGTACCGTAGGATTGAGTTCTGGGGGAATGACAAGGAAGATCCAATGACATTCCTAGGGGAAATAGAAGATCTATTTTCTGAAATAGACAATACTATGGACGAGACTGCAAAATTAAGAATTGTAGAACGATATTTGAAAGGGGCAGCGGATGCATGGTGGAAAGCCATAAAAAACAATACAGAAACTTATTCTGAATTCAGGCAAGAATTCACGGAGCATTTCTGGAGTTATCGCCAGCAGGATAGGGTACGCAGACAGATAAATCAAGGGCGCTACCATAATAATGGACCATACTCTATGGCAGAGTATTTTATTATGATGGTAAACAGGGCGAAAAACTTAGACCCGATAATCCCAGAGAACCATCTAATTTTCATGTTAATGAAACATTTCGGGAGTAATGTTCAGCTAGCTAGTGTGGGGAACCCCACAAGTAACATCAAACAAGCGATAGTTTTCCTACAACAGCTAGACAGCGTTACTGATAACGGAAATGGTAATGGGAACGCTCAAAGAAGTCAACAGAGGCAGGTTGCTCCAAACCAACAACCTAACCCTAACCCAAGGTCCCATGGTGATACCGCAAAATACCAAGAGACCAAGTATCCTAGAAACCCTCATCCTAAATCGCCTATCCCCGGACCAAGCGACCACAAGCCAAAAAACTAAATATAAGGATCTCTGGCAACAATCAGGGAGATAAGTTAACCAGGTTAGAGATCCGAAGCAATAAGAAACCAAAAATAATTCAGAGCGAGAGACCGAAGGAAAAGCCGGTTTACCATCATAATAAGATCAGGCTAGGCGGTTTTTCCATGTCTATTAGGGACGATTTGTTAGAGGAAAGAATTGACTCGGTTGTAAAACTGGAGAATATAGACCAGTGTCCAGTGATAGAGTGCGAAATTAAAGACCATAAGTTTATTGCACAAGTTGATACAGGTGCCCAAATGTCTGTGATTAAAACAGAAAAATACATAGCCCTAAAACAAAACGGGAATTTATTCTATGAGCTACCTATAGCTAATGTAGCGATAGTCACAGCATTAGGGTCAACCTGTAAACGAGTCAAGTTACAAACGATGCTACCTCTAACATTAAACGGACACACAAAGGAATTTGTTTTCTTGATTGTGGACAATCTACGGGTTGACCTCATCTTGGGAGCAAATACTTTGTGTGCGTTAAAAGCCCGGATAAACATGGAGAGATCGTTCATGACGTATGAAATTGATGGATATCTGCTGCACCAGGAGTTTCTTGTATCGAATAATAATAAAAATAATATAAAACAAGAGATAGGATGTAATAAAATTAATAAAATAACAAACAAAAATACTAACCAAAATGTAAGATGTTCCGACGTTACAAGCGGGGAACAGGAAATAAATATAATAGATTCGTCTTATATAGACGGGCAAATTAACGACGGCAAATTAACACCTGTAGAGCCGACATTGGAGTGCCCGATAGTGAATAGCGTGCAGAAGGGGCTGTTCACGGGCAAGGATCAGGAAGATGGGTCCTTGTGCGAGTTAGGCGATGACAAACTAAAAAATAAACAAACACGAAACAAAAATATGACTAAAAATGTAAAATGTTCCACCGATACAAGCGGGGAACAGAAAATAAAATTAAAACAATTGTCAACGAATAAGGTTAAGAACGAGATTACCAAAAATTTAAATAACAAGTTGTGCGAAAATTCGAGGAAGAGTGAATTATTAATCTGTGAAAGAACGGAATCAAGTAAGCTAACGGGATTAAACAAAGCAAAAAATGGGTTAACCAAGCCTACAACAAACAAATTAAATAATGACGAGGGAGGATTCAACGAATTAAATAAAAATGGCTACAAGCCGAAACAAATAAAATTCCAACAAGTTAGGGAAAGACCTAATTGTCGGGAAACAAATCCGTTAGACTTAACAAGAGTTCCAAAGCACTTTAATTCTAATCAATCTTGCTTGAAAACGAAGTCCAAATTGTTTGCTAAAAATAAATTTAAAAGTAAATCTCACCAGTATAAAAATTATCAAAATAAACCAAGTAAAAATAAATCAAAAATCAAAATAAAATACAGGAATTACGCACAATGGCGTAACACAAAACGCCGAAAGAAAATCAGAACGCGTAAAATATGTCTTAAAATAAATACGATTAAGTTGGAAAATACAAATAATCATTGCATTTTAAACAAACAAGAAATGTCGAAGTTACAAGAATTGATAAACAATTATTCAGACGTGTTTAATGAAAAACCAGGTAGATCCAATAAATATAAACATGCGCTCAAAATTAAAGAAGGCACAACTTTTGTGAACAGGAACTATCCTATTCCAATGAACTTCCGCAAACAGGTTCAGGAAGAAATCGACAAAATGCTCCGATATGACATAATTGAGAGGTCAAGGACGCCGTATGTTAATCCTATGGTTGTTGTCATAAAATCAGACAATACGGTTCGACTTTGTTTAGACGCTAGGAAGTTAAACGAGATAACTGTACCCGATTATGAAAGTGCACCTAGTATAGACGACATCCTAAGAAAAGGAAGGAATAAACGATATATTTCAAAGATTGATATGACATCCAGTTTTTGGCAAGTGCCATTGACACACGATTCCAAGAAATATACCGGCTTTTTATTCGACAATAAGGTGTACAATTTTAAGGTCGTTCCATTCGGGTTACAGAATTCTCTAGCGGCCCTAGTAAGAACAGTCGATTTGACACTTGGCGTGGAATTAAGCGACAACATATTAGCCTATGTTGACGACTTGTTATGTCTATCGGAGACGTTTGAAGAACATCTCGAGCACTTGCGTATAATATTTTCCAAATTCAGGGAGGGAAATTTAACAATAAATCCCAATAAGACATTG
This sequence comes from Prosapia bicincta, assembly GCA_036971475.1. Taxonomy (NCBI): domain Eukaryota; kingdom Metazoa; phylum Arthropoda; class Insecta; order Hemiptera; family Cercopidae; genus Prosapia; species Prosapia bicincta. The sequence continues at coordinate 41,838,398 of JBAIZL010000003.1, forward strand.
TTCTGCCAACAGGAAGTGAAGTTTTTAGGGTATATATTTGACCAGAAAGGGGTAAAAACTGACCCAGATAAGCTCCAAGCGATTCGCGACTTTCCTAGTCCTAAGAATAAGAAACAGCTACAATCATTCTTAGGATTTGTGAATTATTATTCGCGATTCACAAGTCAATACGCCCGAGAAACTTCACCCCTGTTGAAGCTATTAAGAAAGGGACAACCCTGGGTTTGGGATATAGAAATGCAAGATGCATTTAGGAATGTAAAAAACCTGTTTGTGGAAGCGGTTACTTTGACACATCCGGTAGAAGGTCGGGGAACGTTTTTACAAACTGATGCGAGCGATAACGCTATAGCAAGTCAGCTGTACCAGGAAGACCAACAGGGCAGGTTACAAGTAATTGGATTTGTATCGAGAACACTGAAACACGCGGAATTAGGGTATACAGTGTGCGAAAAGGAGCTTTTGGCAATAGTGCATGGCCTAAAGAAGTTTCGGCCATTGATAGTAGGGGCCCCATTAACTATCATTACAGACAACAAAGCACTAAAGTTTCTCTATTCATGCAACTATACCAATGCACGCATAACTAGGTGGATTCTCGCGATACAGGAATATCAGCCAAAAATGAGACACTGTCCAGGTAAAGAAAACGTTCCTTGCGACACCATAAGTCGGATGTATCAGAGTAATACAGGAAATAATAGCGGGCAAAAGGGATTAAATGTAGTTAAAATAGGACAAATTAAGGTAGAATGCCCTACAATAATACAAAAGATGTTTAAAGAAATGAGACGAGTCCAGGAGCAAGAACCTGAACTTTCTCATATAATAAATCACATAAATCAGTTTAATTATTATAAAATATGTAACAATATATTATGTAAAATTGTAAACAATAGAACGAAGGTTGTGATGCCAAAGCAAAATATCGTTCCATTTATAGAGCATGTACACAAACAATATGCACATTTAGGTAGAAATAAAATTGTCAAAATGATAAACAAACATGTTTACATTAAAAATATACATAAACAAGTCATAGATGTCATTCGGAAATGTCGGATTTGCCAGTTTGCAAAAGTAACAAATCGATATTTGCAAGCAAGGACTAAACCCATCTTAACACAACAGCCGGGAGAGATTGTTGCTGTCGATTTTTTAGGACCTTTGCCCCGGAGCACAGGAGGTGCAAGACACATTTTAGTGGTTGTAGACGTATTCTCGAAATTAGTAAAATTATATGCAGTTAAGCGCCCAAATACGACGAGTACAATCGCCAAGCTGTCGCATTATTTTCAGACAATAGGGAAGCCTAGGCGAATACTCTCAGATTTCGGATCGGCCTTTACGTCTCGACAATGGAATTTATGGATGCACGACAACAGTGTTGAGCATACATTAATTCCGGTCAGGCATCCACAGGTAAACCATGCCGAGAGGATAAACCGAGATCTGGGCAGGATTCTTAGGACCTATTGTCATGAAGCGCAGTCATCATGGATGAGATATCTGCCATATATGGAACAGGTAATTAACATAACTCCCCATGAAGTAACTGGATATTCACCTATCCAGGTACACCATGGGGAAGTACCGATATATATATGGGAGAGATTTCTGCCAGATGATTGTAGAAATGCGGAACAAGCGACACAAAGACAAACATTACAAAATGTATTCGATCGTATACGGACAGTGGGAGAAAGACGGGCTGCTATGAAAAATATAAACTGCCGAGAAACGTCGTTTCAACCGGGCGATTTAGTCCTAATCACTAGGCACAATAGATCAGATGTGTCTAAGAATGAGACAGAAAAGCTGCTGTTAAGGTACCAAGGTCCTTATAAAATTAAAAGGAAAATGGGTCGAAAAACCTACCAAATTGCAAACATGGTTACAGATAAAATCCGAGGCATCTATGACATAAAAGATATTAAAAAGTTTTATGAATGAGTAAAAAATATTTTAAAACGAAATACTATTAAGAAAGGCAGTACAAATAAATAACCGCTGTACTTTTAAATAAACCAGAATTGTCTAGGTTGAAATAATTCATAATAAAATAGTCAGATGTTTGAATGAAAGACCCACCGAGTCGAACAAATGTAAACAAAGGCTCAAGGTTAAGGGCAATCACTTGTGTTTGTAAACAAGGCCACAATGAAGTATCCGGTGGACGGGCGGGGAACGAGTTTATAAAAACTTTCCTTGCAACAAAATAAGCCGGACGTACCAGAATGTAAATAAAGCAGGACAAAGTTAATAGGATGTTCTACGGAAGTTCCAAAAATAATTTAAAGAGAAATGTTTACGGGATAAGAAACAAACTCAGGAACAATAACCTGATTTGTTACCGTTAATCAAACCAACTGTGCCAACAATTATAAAATGTCGTGTAATGTATTCTGTAAAATTGTATATGATGTTAAAAACATTGAGGAGTTTTATGACGGGTAAAGGGATTCTAGAATGTGACCCTTACACTGATTATAATAAAAATACGGAAATGCCAAATTAGAATGTTGTTCAGTAATAGAACCAGTACGCGAGCGATAAGCTAACTTAGGCAGGAATCAAATTGTCAGAATGATTAACAAAATGATTTAATGTAAAAACAAGAATAAGCAGTAATTGAATAAGGCTAAATCTAGACTTTCAGATTAGCTACTTATTTGTAATGGGACGAATGTTAAAATCTAAAACAAACTATTTAATAACTGAAACAACATTACAAAAGTATTAGTTAGGAAGTCTTTGTGTATATTGAGCGAACATTGGCGAGCTACCTCCACTGCTTAAATCAAACAAGCTGGTTAAATCAAGCAACAATCAGAGAGATAGCAGGCGAATCTTAATGACTTGTACAACAAATACGCGGACAGACCTTTGCAAAATCAAACAAGAAATTTGTGTGCATGAAATAGTGGGTCGTTAGATCAGACTATCACTGTACAATATAAAACAAGAAAACTTGTGTACTAACGATCAAGGTCGCAACAAATAGAAACTTTGCATTAAAATCAGAAGCAATCAATATTTATCAAGTGGACTTCGATAATCTGGACACAAGCCAGTCTTATAAATTATACAATAGGAAGATAGAGAATTTAAAAAGCAAGGTTCGTTCCGTTTTAATATGATAACTAGAATTGTTGTCGTATTTTATTAGAATGTTTACAAGCCAGCTCATTGACCTTGCCAGGTAGTTTGGAATGTAGAATCCACGCAATAGTTAGCCGCTACGGAAGGTTTATCGGAAAATAAACAAATTAAACTCGATAAACGGTACTTCCACAGCTGACCCAATAATACGTAATACTTAAGATATGAAAGGAATATGTTTAAAAAATAGTATTGTAAGATTAGTTAGGTTTTTAATTGCAAGTCATTGTTTTTAAAGCCATAACTAGTATAAATGAAATTGACGTGGTAAATATATAAAGGAAATGACAGCCATCAGTGTGGTGAATAATGTGTAATTTGACAAAATAAAAGTTAGTGTAAACAAAAGTGACTAATAAATTGCTAATTGACTTGTGTTTGAAGTGTTTCAGGGAGAAAACTTCTCAAGAGACAAGAGAATAATAATAAGAAAATTTTGTAATAGAATAAGATAGTTTAAGTAATAATAAGATAAGGAATTGGTAAAAAAAACATTTTAACAAAGTAAAACATTTTTAACCTCTCAAACGGGGAAATTGCAACGGGGTGAGAGACCGTCGCAAGTGGGAAATAAGTAATTTCCTGTTTTTTAGAAATAAAGCTGTTTTTAAAATAATCAAGTAGGGAATTATACAATTATTAAAGAGGGAAAAATTAAATAAAACAGTAAATAGAATAGTTAAGCCACATTAAAGAATGTTATAAAATAAAGTTGTAATAACTAACTAAATTTGAACATCGAGAGTGAAGCGAAAAAATTCTAAGTGCCTAAAAAAGCTATTTTTCGAACCAAACAACGTAGAACTTTCATCGACATTTCAAAAGAACCACAATAACCTAGAATGAACATTAGAGAAAACAGAATTCAGAAAACTTAAGAAACAAAAAAGTTACAGCCGTTTAAATAAAATAGACATTTTTCAGTGTTCTAAAATTAATTATCAAACTATGCAAGCTAAAACAGATTCGTTGCCCGACTTGCCTGTACAAGGAATAAATCGAGCGATAGCAAACTTGCAGGCGGGGTGCGGTAGGTTAAATTCACCGCTATATATACTTGGTCTCTAAGCCTTTAGAGACAGTCTGTAAAAATTTTCTAACACGAGGTGCCGCGGGACGCTATGCTGGACCGCGAGTAGAGACCGTCAGCAGGCCAGATGGACAATAACCTCAGCGCTTTCGACATCCAGGACCACCAAGGATGAAGGCTCCAGACTCAGCCTCCAGGACGCTCGAATAGAGGGAAACCACCACCGACGAACCAGGGATGGCGACTTCCGGTGTCCAAGGACCAGGGAATCCAGACGAGGGACCCCAAGGACCGGCAAGAACATCTTTGGCAAGTCATTTTCTTTATTCGAAATCAGTCACGTCAAATTTAGTTAGTTAATTTCATTAAATTCAAACAAATTTGCAAGCTTAAAACAATGACTTCACTCTTTATAAAATTTAAATAAATTGTATGCTAAGTAAATGAATTTATGTGCTCAGAATATTTAAAATAATGAATATTAAAATTACAAAAGGTTTTTGGCCATAAGCCGTTTATTTAAAGAAAATGAGAAATTTTCGAATATTATAAATTTAAAAATTAAAGGTCATAAGTTATGAATTTACCAATTCCATATAGGAGATAAAATATTATTATGTGTAATTTTGAAAATGATTTTATGTTAATGTAAATGTAATAAATCTATATGCAAAGTATAATTTTTTAAAGCATAAGAAACAAGAAGTAACTCAGTGAATTGTTTTGCTAATATAATTATGTAATACTTTGAAGGATAAATTTTCTTTTTATTTCAATAAATAGAGTTAAATATGTCATAAAAATCAAGATTATTTGCATTCCATCCTGTGTCAAATAACCAATAAAAACTGTTTAGCTTTTTCCAACTAATATAAAAATGATTATCAAATCAGTAAACAAATTTAATTAAATTTCATTAAATGGCAATAGATAAAGTCTAATGTTTTAAAGAGTTTCTCTCTACTAATTTCATGAGCTAGTCTAAAGATTAGTTGGTTTTTTGTAATAAAAGTCCAGAGATTTATCTACTGGCAGATTGTGTTTAAGAGGACACAGGAGCCTTTTAAAATAGGTATTTTTAAACACAATCATATTTTGCACGTTCCCTTGCTGTTTCTGCAGATCATCATCAGGTGGTAAGACTCTGTGTTTTTTATGTGTATTATTCTAAATGTGTTTCTTTCCAGCTGACTATTAATTTGACATGTGTGACTATACTTAGACCATACACAATTGATAAACTTATTTAGGAGGGTTTATATGTACTTTAAATAGTAGTCAGCGGGAATAGGCTTGTTGTGGGTTTGGCCCTACGAGCAGGAAACATACACTTAACTCTGGGATTTTAGCACGGTTTTACCAGCAGGGTGACAGGCAGTTGTGTGGTTGTTTATAAATATGTTTTCTTGTAAACAATTAAAGTTTTAGTACTCTGCAAGAAAGGATTTAAACAACGCAAGCAGACGACCGCGTGGAGATGCGGTGGTACGGACGGTAGAGGTGAGGTAGGGGGACGTTGCAACACACACACACACACACACAAATAAAAAAATAAGTAAATAAATAAATAAAAATATATATATATAATAGAATTAATTGTAATTATGAAATAAAAGGAAACTCAAATAAAATTTTTCTTTGTTGATTAGTTATGAATTGATTTTGAAAAAAACATTTTTATATAACTTGTTAAATATTCAAATTAGCAATTTAGAATTATCTCTTTTGAACAAGTATAGTGAATAAAATAAATTTCAACTTTAGCAAAATTTACACGTCAACACCAAAGTATTATTTTGGCAATTCCCATTACATAAGATAAATGTATATTAACACATCTTTAAACCTATTGGAAATTTTCTTTCATTTACAATGTTTTTTTTTCTTAAATATATTAATAATGCAATTAAATTTTACAATTGATGTTATTGTAAATAAATTTAAAAGATTATTGCTTATTTTCATAACCTTTGATTCCAAATAAAAAAAACACAAGACCAATCCCTACGCAAGGTAAATATCCATACGGAGCTTTAACTTGATGAGTAGGTCTATTATTTTTGGACAGAGATTTCTTTACTTAACTGAAAGAATGTCGTTGGTCTTGCTTGAGCAATTTGGAACGGGTATTATAAATTATTGCTCCACATTGTCGACTCCATATGAAGTACCATAACATAGCCTCAGCTAAAAAACGATGGAAAGAAAGTTGAGTTATTCCAAGCTACGGTAATTCTAGAAGTACAATTTTATTTGGAAACCTAACATTCAATAACACTTACTTACTTACTTACTAGCCAACGCCCACTCTTGGCTGTTGGGCCATTTGGTGGCGCGCTGACCAGTAGAGGCGAGAGATCTCTTCTTCCTTCGTGTCGTTCAGGGGTCCATGGTCCAGAGCTGTACATGACTGGAGGTGCTCAGCTGTCATGTCCTCCCCGCTGTCACATAGGGTGCACCTGGGAGACGAGAAGACGTGTATCTTGTTTAGGTGTGCAGCTAGGTAGTCGTGTCCAGTTGTGAGTCTAAAAAGTGCAACCCCGTCCCGTCGGGGTAACATGTTGTTAATTGGCCCGTTTTCGACAAGAGTAGCCCAACGTACATTCAATAACATTCTTGCGATTCCAATTTTAAAAAAATGTTGAACTAAAAGAAAACATTTAATACTAGTTTTGGTATTTCTTGCAATTACATTCAAAGATTAGAGTTGATCAAAGGCCAAAGAACCATAGCAATTATTGCACGTTCTTTTAACTCATCTAGGATCTTGCTTGGATCAGAAAAAATGAACGTCAAGCAGGGAAAGATTAATGGCTGGGCCCATGGGGGAGGGCTTACGAGATGTAAGGAGGAATTATTTCATACGTATTGACAGAGCTTGACGAGAATGGATTGTCTACAGGGAACGTCAAATAAATATTAAATCTAATCTATAAAACATCGAAGTCGGGCTTCCGAAACGTAGTTCGACCAATCGTTTATTGCTCTTTTCTATTACATCTTACGTCGGAGTAAAATGCAATGAACTAGTGGCAATATTATATTTAATAATATAGCTAATGATAATGCCAACACGAGAACACAAAATATAAATAACATCTATAACAATGGTCACAAATAATTATAAATTAATTTCTAATGCGATGACCATTATCAGAAGGTGCAGTTACAAACTAAACTACAGTAATTATGTCCTACAACAATTATATCTGTAGTTGTCAAATCAAACTGTTTTATATTTATTATTCTATCAGTTAAAAAAGCTTTATATTCTCTAGGTTTTTTAGGCTTGAAGATTATTTAATTTTTCAACAATGTCTTGCTGCATCGCTGGGTATATCACTTTGAACTGATTCTCCGCTAAAATTAGTTTCAGTTCCCCTCAGTTAACTACCGCTATTAAGTATTCACAGATTGCGCAAACTTTTACAGCATTTTACATAATGCACTTTACGCAAGTTTTAAACTTTTTACATTGTTTTAATGTGAAATCAAAAGAGTTATTTTAGATTTACGCACCCTATAAAAACCAAACCACTCAGACAGTATCTGCGAGCGCTCCATAAATTAAGCACAGTTTTACGTTTTCTGTACTGTAATTTTAAAATATATGACAGAAGTTTAAACGAAGCCAATACTTCCATAGTTTCTTTTCGAAGAGGTTATAGTCTTACCGCTTTTTTAAGTCTTTGAAAGTTGTAACTTTATTTGTATTATCCTGCAATCCATATAGATCCCCTAATACAAATTATAAGCTTAGGCCTAAATTGAAATTGTTATTCTACCTAAAATTTCACTTAAATAAATTAAAAAGGGGCTCAATAAAAATAATATACTTTGGGTTATCGTTCACCCAAGATACCAATCTTAAATGACTGAAATCGTAAACAAAAAGCAACATTAAATTTAGATTTAAATAAATGAAACCTGTATGTACACTACAAATGACTTTTTCTTTTATTTAAAACCTTATGTACATTTCAGTTGCACAGCAATCATCCTCAGAGGTAATTTACAATAAAAATACTTTGAAGCAACATTTTTTACCAAATATATACACCGGTAACTACTTCGCCACGCCTTTTTGCATTTCCAACCTATCCCGTTGCAGTAAATTCACCCCGCTGCAACTAGGTCTGGTCTCTCAACTTCCGTGGTGAAGAGTTACCGTTACACATTTGAGAAAAATTCATTTGTGGTATAGAGGTTTCATTTATTTAAATTAAACATTACGCCACAGTAGTTTTATACAGTTATTCAATTTTTAGTTTTTACCTCCGTGAAAAAATAATAACCTTCGAGACGATCATTTGTTGAAATTGAATCACTAAATAAAACGGATAATTTTAACAATAGCGAGATTAATTAGGTCTTCCTTAAAGAACGATGTCCTGCTTGTTCCAGCTATGGATTTTCCAGTGCTATGTCTCTTCGTAGCCCTTGACAATATGCAATGTGACTACCTAATCACTTTCTTGCATGGGGGTGTATTGGAAAATCTTTGTATGACTATACTTGCATACATAACGGTGCTCGCTTGAAATAAATATTTTTCAATCTAAAGACCAGAGGGTTATCTGTATTATTACCGTTGTCTTACCATGTATTTTAAATCACGTTCTCGTGCCTACAGCCCTACCACGCGATATTAAACTATATAGACGTTTGCATCCTCAATTAGTCTTCTAAAGAGGGACAAGAATGCAAGAGAGAATATGTATTGTGCTTCTAATGTAATGCATCCAGTACCAAGCCTGAGGCAGGTCTTCGTATCTCCAAGAGAGGTATAAACTAAATTCTCCTGTTTAGTTCTCATAGTGCCAAACCTAAATTTAGTTCTTATGCAGTCAAGTAAATATTTAAGTTATTCTTCAAAGCTACACATCTCCAAGTGTTTTAAAAAATAAATAACTTATAGAAGTATCGTTTCGCCAGTGTCACCAAGAGATAATCAATCTCAGTTGGCTTGATCCTCTTCAACGATCTGTACTTTAATTTGAATCTTACTATGAGTTCAGTGGGTATAACTATTTCTGACAGCCTTCACTATACCCGTTCTCATCTTCTTAATTTTAACTGATTTACGTTTTTACACAATTTTCTTCATATGGTTTTATACTGGTCTTCTTTGTGGTAATGGTTTCGGGCTCTCTTACCACTTCGATTCGACATTAAATCCCTAACTTTGATGAGTTTGACAGTAAATCGAGTCATATTCCCATGCGATTCTTTAGCCGAGAAAATATTAGGAACATCTTTCTTCATACTTGTTACTTTCACAAAGTCCAGCCTTTACCACAGTGGTATGAACTAAAGGCAATGTGAGACTGTACTCGCTAATAATGTTTTCATGGAGTAACCGTTGCTCTGTGACCACGTAAGCTCACCAGGGGCCACTTTAGAAGCAAACGTGCGCACCTCTAGAGTCCAGGACTGTATATTTATTGTATCACGTATGAAAGACGTTTTATATTATTGGGCACGAATTTGAATACACAGATGTAAGTAATTGAAAATACTAAAATATTATCGACGACTAATAACTTAAATTGCGTTAGTTTTATATTTTGGTTCTCCTCTAGAGAACCAGTTGGTTTATTCATTTAATTAGTACTATTATTTTTTTAAATGTTTAGGTTTTTCCAATCACATTTCTATACTTTAAGTGCATGTAGACATTAATAAGAATGATGTTGTTTTCGTTACCAGAAGTGTACATAGAGGAAAATCACGAGTGCGAGGGACGTGTTAGGCTTGATAACATACCACTCTCTGTGCGGACATGTAAATAAACCTCATACGGTAAGAAATAATGTTTAAAACAAACAAGTTATTATGAAATCGGTAAATAATTTCTTCGTAACTGTATATATGTATAGAAAACTGTACATGTGAAAAATGTCCAAGCAGAAAATACGGACGAGTTTGGAAAAGGAAAGGGGGGAAAAATATTTAGAATTAAATGAAGGTTCAAGTAGAACATGCTAAACACCTGAAATGACCTGGTCTGATAATAATTTTTGCATTTATTAGATGGGCGAAGACACCAGATGGTGCCTGCTTTGAGATTGGAGAACTCCCGATGACGACATTTGTCCGTGAATATTCCAAGAATATGTAGCATCGGATAAGAGGGAGGGTCGAACTATTAAATGTAGTTACAATTATATTACGTATCGCACGTGTGCACGTAATTGCAAAAAATAGATCTAAACCGGATGTTTGAATTATATTAACAAATAGCGAAGGTTGCTCGTAAAGCTTCGTAGGTAAACAATGTATTTCTACAGTGTTTGGAATTAAACCCTGAGTAGAGTTAAAACAATTCCTGGAGAACTTACATCGAGGTAACCCGATTTGAAACGAATTATAACTTCGTTGCTTTATGAAATATTTTGTACTGTTGAAAGTTTAATTAAAGTTACTTGAATATTACAAAATATTTGAACCTTAAACATGACCAGACTCGTTAAAACTTTGTTAAAGTTGATGATAGAATAAACTTGGCATTATATTCCTTGCCTTCATTGACGTCATAACTGACGTCTCACTTGAAATTTTAGCGGCGGGATAAATTGTCATCCGGAAGCGAATTTGTTGAGCTTTAAAAAAAATCAAACTTTATTAAATAAATTATTAAATAAGTTCTGATTTCAGAAAATTTCAAGTTATATTCAGACAGAATATGATTACTAACAGGGCATTAGTAAGTAATTAATATAAACAAAGATGCTATTAGCGAACATGACTGTCCATTGAAATGGACCAGCTGTTTTGCAATAATATAGCTGTTATAAAAACAAAAACAAAGGAAAAAAGATTAAAATATGGAATAAATACTTTCCTTTTACTTTGCAGTTAGAGTGTTTTAAGGCTATAGCTTAGTTATTATGTTGCAGTTTTAAGACGATTAGGTACTACGAATATAATCACCCAGTAGACCTATAGGAGATTATTTTAAATGTAAATGGAATTACGTTACATAGGGGACATACGGGAGAAACTATTAGATCACTTAGGCAAGGCAAGGTCGATTCCCTGAAATAGTGTCTACCCGTATTTCCGAGGTATCCACCCTCCTTTCGAAAATTTAATTCTGCATCGTGTAGAAAAACAAGGTGGTTTTTTGTTTTTACAGGTGTTTGCCGTAATCAAATTAGTCGAAATTATTTGAAATGGTTTTTGGCGAATTTTTGAGAGTCTTAGTTTTATTGTGGATGTATAGCGGCTGGATTTATTTAAATGTACTTTTTTCAATTCATTGGTTACTTGAGTGCGTAGCGCAGACTAGCATAAGCAAAGGTTCGCAATAGTGGATCATGAACTCACAACTCACATTAGCGATTTTTGTATTGAATTAATAAAGCTTGCACAAGTCGTAAGTCTTCTAAAACTAGCAGCTTAGTAAGATGTAAGGTATTGCAACTGAATATAACATTAAGTTGCTAGCAATACAGCTTCTAGTTTTTGTTGTTTTTAATAAAGAATCGTGATTTACTGAAGGCAATAAACAAGGGTGCAAATTGAAAAAGTTAACTCTAAATCTCACTACAAATTAGTTTTCTTAACAAACACACTATTTTGTTAAAAAAGACTAGTTTCGATGATGAGTCTCGCCTTCATCAGTGCTTATCCACGACTCCGAAAAGTAGCCAAGCACTGATGAAGGCAACATCGTCGTCGAAACTAGTCTTTTTGTTTTGATAAACTAGTGTGTAGGGTTACTGTTTTAATTTTTAGTGGTGTAAATTTTTCTCATTACCAAAAACCTTAAAAATAACTTAATTTTAAAGACAATTGACATTAATTTTTCATATGAAAAAAATGAAAAACTATATATATATTTCTAATTGAATTTCAGGTTAAGTTTTCACTAGCAATAAATGAAAAAATAATTAATATTTTAAAAATAAATTTGAAAACTAGGCCTTTTTTATTATTAGACGAAAGTACGTTTTAACTACAAATCACACAGACACGGACTCATAGACAAACAAACAGGGGCATGAATGCATACACGCCCACGCGCGTGCGCGCGCACACACAAACAGACACATACACAAAAACACGCACACACACACACACACACACACACACACACAACACACACACACACACACACACACACACACACACACACATCACACATACACGAAAAACACATACAGATACGCATAATCATACATTTATATACATACACACCCACCCACCCACACACACACACACACACACACACAAACACACGGACACACACACACACCTACCCACACACACTCACACACGAAAAAAACACATACAGATACGCATAAACATACATTTATATAAACACACTCAAACACACACACACACAAATATAAATCGAGTTTGATTTGAGTTCGTGTTTCATGTTATTTTTTAAATATAGTGTGTTTAAACTGACTCACATTAACAAATAACAAACATTTGTTATACAATCTTATTTCATATATATTAAAAACCTGATTTATTGGTCAAATAAACATTAATAAATTCAATATATTAGAAATACCATCAAAATACCAAAAACGCTCAAAGACTGTTACGCTAGGAAGCAAATGTACCAGAAGACTTTATTATTTATACAAATGCCATAAATGTAGGACAACTTTGATATGAAGTAGATGACATGAATAAATAATATTACAGCATTTTCTCGCAAAGGGATGGAAACAAAAGGCGGCACAAATATTTGCAATTCAAACGTCAACAAATACATATTTATTTATTCAACACAGACGGAAGCCCGTTGTAAATCTACTCAGCTGACACCAAGATAATGTTCTAACACATAATGTTTGTTTTTGTCTTGCTAGTTTGAAAACAGTTGTCACCTATGTCATCAGTAAATATACTGTAATATTATTCGTTTGGTTGTCAATATGAACTCAATAATATGTACGAAAGGTAACGAGAGAAATCCCTCACCAAATATCAAGTATGTCACCAGAGAGGTATATATTAAAAACATTATCGTAACACACTAATAATGTTTCAAGTTTTAAATGATATTATTATAAAATTTTTATAATGCGTTTAAATATTTAAAGTTATATATATATATATATATATATATATATATATATATATATATATATATATAATAAGATTATATATGTAAATATATTATGTTAGATATATATATATAAATCTGTGAATATTATACATAAATGTCAGTCATTGAAATATTATATAAGTTTTATTTGTAAATGTTTGAAAAGATATTTGATATATATAGTCTAGTTTAATAATTTAAAACAACATAGGTTATTCAAATACAAGAATATTTATTATATTTTTATAATATGTATTATATAAATATTCTTGTATTTTAATAACCTATGTTGTTTTAATATATATATATATATATATATATATATATATATATATATATATATATATATATATACATATAAGGCTGAGTCACTGGTTGCGTTCTTACGTTTGCCCTCGTTTTCCTGACTTAAAGTTTCTTACGGTAACTATCTTTAGGTTGCCTGAAACGATTCTTATTCTTTAATATCTATTTAGACAAATTATTTTTATTTGTTGGATTTTATAACTCTCACTCACTCATTACTTATCTGATCATTGTTATGGTGAAATCAACATGTTTTAGTTTTCTCATTACCTACCTAACCTCCATAATTTTCCTTATTTCCTTAGGCGCATCATGACTAGATTAAAAACATCTACACACTGGGTAAAAGATGAAGCCATTATACAGCGTAACAGTTATTTTTTATTGTAGTAAGACATTATTTTCACAATTTTACTGCAACTAACAAAATGTCTCCTAACACAAAGAAAACGAAACAATTCATGATATTATTAATTTAAAAGTTCAATTTTAACGGACGCCTGTTCCGTTAATGATCTGTAGCGCCCCAGGTGGCTGTGGAGCACACTATAGGAACTACCGGCATACGGCAATCGAACGTATAATCTGAGGTTTTGCCTTATACTCTTGTCCTGGCAGTTCATACCTTCTGAAATTACCTGTCTTTTGAGGCGTATTTATAAGTTTAATGCTTTTCTTCCTATAAAAGTGTTTCAAGCATTCATAATTTAGTTCTCTCTTAGTGATTCAGTTATTCTTAAGATTGATGGACATAAAGAACAAGACTAATGTAATTTCCGTTGTCATTTCATATACCTCCAATTGCATATTAAGTTTTTTCAAATTCCATAATTTCTTTTCCTTTAAATAATATTATAATATCTGGATATACTCTGTTAGTTAACCAGTTCGAAAGTCATAGTGTAAGAGACGTTTTCAGTAAGAAAACATTTCAAATGTCCGGATTAGATTAGTCTCGAGTTATAATCAAAGTTCTTCTCTGACGTCATCAGTCTCGCATCAAAAACTATAAATCAGCTTCTTATTGTTTTTACATTATACATTTCTCTTTTGTTTTATCACACTTGACCCATATTTTAGCTTTCAGTTTGTGTTGTAAAATATTGTTAGCCGCAGATGATTTATCGTTTATGAATAATTGATGTAAACATTTGCCGTAAAACATCTTACCATTTTCTGTTGAAACTATTTTATTCTTCTTGTTAGGTGGTTTGAGGTGTGAATTCAAGGTCACAAAGATGTTTCTACCTTAAGCCTACTATTAGGGTATTAAATAGTATCATGTTTCAGTACAAGTATAGTTTTTATATTCTTTAATTACAATTTTTTTGAAGGGACGATACATTTTTTACCTTATCAAAATAATATTACGTACTACATGGATGGCAGAAAGACTATCACCTCCCCTATAGCAGCCGCGAAGAAGCGAGTAGCTACCCCAACTGAGAAGAGGTTCACGGTAACCCTGTAAAACAACACAACGTCAACTCACAACGCTCCTTTCGACAAACCATTCGATATATTTTCTCTGAGAACACGTCTATTTAATGTAAGTTTTCTTATTCTTTTCTCATTTCCTTAATATAAACCTTATACCCTTCTTCCTACATAATAAAGATAGGAAGAAAATAATAAAGAAGATGAAACAGAAGAGCCTCTCGGCTTTAATCACCTTTCCCAAAAAACGCTAGTTCAGACCATATTGTTGGGATGTCTACAGTCCAGTTAGTGAGACCTCTTCCCTCAATAATCCAACTTCAAACTCTTACTGTCGTCCGGGTGATTAGCCTAAGACCCGAGGCGGTGGGCTTGTTGTCACGATTATTATAGATAGTTCATTTAAGTTCTCTTCATAGCGTGAGTTGCATTTCGGAAACATGAGACCATTGCCAAACTAAATTACTCAAATTGAAGTTTATTTTGGATATTTTATTCGTATATTTATTAAGACTCAGGAAACTGTCAGTTCGTTTAATATAAAAACTGGTTATAACATAGCTATATAATATTCCAGTTTCTTTATGTTGCTTTAAAACTGTCATACAATTTTTAGCCAAACTGGATAGTTTAAAATATTTGTTGACGTTAAGATCAAAGAATGAAACTTTAAAATCCTTCTGGGGAGGAATTAAGTAAATATGTGCATTTTCGCTGTTGCCCTGACACGTTACATTGGAATATGTACACAATGACACACTGCTGCAATTTCAAGGCTAGATTATGAAGTACAGTCGAGCAGTGGGATGAAGGTAATGAAGCCCTGATTCAGTAAAAGACAACTATTAATTATAATTATAATTTTTTACTAACGATTGCTAAGAATTACGGCTACTGATATTCCTAAAAACTGTCCCGTCCTCTCTAAACGTGTCACTCGTTCATTGCGATTATCGTTCGTCAGAGAAGTGCTGCGATTCTCGATCAAACGCCTGGAGATGATCGGTTATAGCCTCTGTACGCAGGCTGCGCACGCAAATTGTGATGGGAAAGGGGGAGCGGGAGGGGAGGCCGAGTAAACAAGTGACCGGTTAACAAGTGGCAGCTAACTTCTGTTGACTGAATCCTAAAGACTATCGAAAGCAAAAACAAACAGTAGAAGAAATGTAGTGTCACATGTCATATTGTCATCTAATATAGTGGCGTTTACTTGTAAATGTGATGAATGTAAATGGTATATGTGTAATAATTTTAATCTAATTCATAACATGATTATACTATATTATTTATTTGAGTTTCTTTATAAGAGTTTCATACTATCAAAAAATGTGTCTCAAAACTGGTTAGTTTAAAAAACGTTTTAAAATTAATTTTATAAGGTAACACTCTCCTTATATAAATAAATAAATAAATTTATATATATACTTTGTTTACATTTTCAATCGTTAAGGAAATACTTTTTATTCGCCCATTCAAGTTTCAATAAATATTTTTAAAACTTGTAGTGGATGAAAGTCTAAATCCATTTTTTTTAAAATTTGTAGTGGATGACGCTTAATGTTAATACGGTTTTTTCAAATTTAATTAAATTAATATAAAATGAATTATTTCTAGTTTTATATGGAAGGAAAACCTTTCACAGAAGGAGCAAGGTATGCAATATACGAGTAGTTGTTCGTCCCATTTGACTTGAAATAAGTGATAACATATGATTTTTTAAAACAACTGATTTTATGTTAAAGGTATGTAGAACAGCCGTTTAAACGCATAGATTGTTTCTCTATTTATATCAATTGTAATTATTTAATAAGAAGTAACAAAAATAAAATTTTCTTGGTTGAAATGAGTAGGGATGACTTGAAAAACATTTTGTTTATATTACTGCTTGCTGATAAAGTCATAGAAAAACATTTTATTCTTCTGGAGAGGGATTAACCAAGTGCCTCTTCGTGGTGGATACCCTGACACGTTACGTTGAGATGTGTACATAAAGAAATGATAAGAATGTCTAGAAACAAACGAGGTAATGTTTTCTGAATTTGTCTTACTACAAATAAACCAAGCGTTGCTTACTAACACATTCTACAGTAACAAATTCGCCTTCAACAAATAACGACACTATATTAACTAAAAACACGTTACGGCCTTTGCCATTGTTTGCCACAATATCGGTATATGCTTTCAGATATTACATGTATCTAATAGTTTGGTTGTGTTTTATTAGGAGCTGTAACTTTGCCAAAGTGCCTCAAATGTTGGCACGCTATCCGTGTTGTATTCCTCTCACATATCCCGGGCTGAGAGCCGCTGTCTAGACATGACTAGGGGCCGTGTTATCGAGTGAATCTCATTTTAAGAGGCGAAGAAAGTGTTTAATCATCCAACAACATAGTTTCTGTAGTCATTTTATGAGTTTAAAATCATATTGTTAAAAATGTGCACAAACTATTGCTGTATAGTGATATTATTATAAATGAATTAATTTCAGTTTATTTAATTAATCCATTTATTTATCAAATGTTAAATGTTCAATATTAAGATGATGTGAGATTTTATCGTGAATTTATTGGTTATAACTAAGGGCCAGGGATAGTTAAGAGTTGTAACGATGCTCCTTTGTTGCGCTAACTTTGCTTGGGTAAGTTTAGTTAGGTTAACTTTAACCAGGTTAAATGAACAGATTAAACTATTAATTTTAGCTAAAGTAAAAGAGAACATTCATGAGTTTTACTTTGTTACATAGATTTTAATAAAGTTATGAAACTTTTTAATTTAATGAATTAATAAATATACGTCAGAAAGTTAACACCAACAATAATAGTAATAATAATCAACTATTTTATACTTCTAATTAAATACAATTGCGTTTAAATAACCATTACACACAAATTTCTTTGTTTTGGTTTATTTTGTTTTTTAGCTTTTTTGTCCATTATCAGTCCTGGAACGTTTTGTCGTTTAAACAGTTAGTTTTGTTCCAATCATATAACAGCAGAGTTGAATGATACTGAGTTATTGGGAGTATAGTTGGCTCAGCTCTTTTATTCCTGTGGAACAGTGAAAGGAGTTAAAGTGGACGGACGAATTCACCGCCTGAGTTATAACTGGTTTGTACCAAGCAAATGTCTACATTATACCAGGGTATCTCAGTAGGTCTATTTCAGGGAAGCTACTGTGCACAATTTGGCTGTTATTCTCTCTTAAAGCTCATAAATATAAGCATCTCTCTCTCTCTCTCTCTCGCGCACAGACTACCACCCTCAATACTAAAGTAAGCGCTAGCACTACTACTTCAACTATGCAACTTTAATGTTACTTTACTTCATGTTACTGTAGTAACGTATTTGAAGAGACGATACTTTATGACAATACAGTATTCTGACCGTAAGTACTGGTCGATGTCAACGTACGAATCAGGTATTAGAACATAGCAATTAAAAACTGTGATTTATTTGAGCACGTACTCTAGTTGAGTCCCTTGGGTGTGTTCTTTTGAGTAAGTGCTTAAAAGTCACATTTAGAGTGACTTTTATTTCATTTCACTCCTAGAGTTTTGTATGACGGCTGAATTAATTAGCTAAATGAACAAGAATGGAAGAAATAACAACAAATAGTACAACTTTCTAATAGAACTATTCGGAAGTTGTTGTTCAACACATTTCCATCTTTGTCTCTCAACTACGAGCTTATTTGTTGACTCTCTCTCCCGCCTCGTAATTAGCGTGTTATGTTGGCATTTTTCATGGCACAACAGTTATACTCAAAGATCAAGACGGTCTGTAATTTACCTTCCTTAGAAAAGCAGAACATCAAAGTTTAATTCAAACAACTTGGACCGAAATAGCCTGAAGGTCGTCTAAGTTTAGCCGTATAAAAGTTTAATCAGTTTTTCATGTGCGTTGTAATTGGCTCCGAACTGTTAGTTATATAAACGCGCGTTTTAGTTAATTAAATTTAACGACCGTAATTCTTCCGTTTTTATTGAGTGTACCGAACTAAATATTGACACGTAATACTTTTTCTGCTTTTCCATTTTCAATTGTTTGACATCTTTGAAATCGGGACTTTGAAATGTAAGCATGTCAAGGTGAAATAAATGTAGGTTATGGTATTAGGGACCGGCGTGAACATTGGTTAGATTAATGAGGTTGAGGTCTGAGAGCAGCCAAATGGGAAAGTTTAAAACCAGTAGGTACCACTAAAAGTATAGTCTGTATGGTCTAACCTGTCTTATAGACCCTGGTTGGCCCGGAAGGGTCTTACCGCTTGCAGATGCCTACAACTATTTACATAATGAGCTACATACTAACATCCCCACTAAGTAAAATACTTTCTTACCCTAATCATAATTTCTAAATGTCTATAGAATATTTGATAATTACGTAAAAATATAGAAGAACGATACCAAACACGACACAATCTGTTAAATTTATTATTGTTAACGCACATAAACAGGCTACACCTATATTTCTGTCTTTCGTTTGTCTAAATTATCGTTTTTCCTATATTTGTATGTACTTGACATTCGACTGATTATACAAATTTGGAAAATTTAATTAGGGTAAAGTTATTTTACATTGTCAGGATCATAGTAGATGAATCATTAAGGAAACATCTACGGGCTGCTGAAAGTGAGAAGGGACGTCCAAACCCACCCGGGTTCACAAGACAGGTTAGATCATACGACTATAATTACTTCGCATCATCGTTTACCGCATACCAAGGAATTATACAAATGGTGATGGAATAATGCTGGGAATGCTTCTATAAAAAAATAATTTATATATTAAATGGCGTTTACGTAAAGAAAATAATTTGAAATGGAAGTATTCACACAGTGCTATATTTTTTAAAATCAAAAGAACACTCCGAATTATTGAGTTGCTAATGTTGGAGAAATTCAAAGCTTAGTAAAATCTAGACAGAAAGTTACTTATGTTC
Source organism: Prosapia bicincta (assembly GCA_036971475.1). Classification (NCBI taxonomy): domain Eukaryota; kingdom Metazoa; phylum Arthropoda; class Insecta; order Hemiptera; family Cercopidae; genus Prosapia; species Prosapia bicincta. The sequence goes on from JBAIZL010000003.1 coordinate 41,858,344, forward strand.
TTTAGTACGGATTTAAGACGTGGGAGTAAGAGAACAGAACTCTCTTGGTATCCTTACTACCAGCGACGTCACCGTTAAACTGACTACCAGTAAGGAAGAATATCTAAGGTTATTTTTGTTTTCAAGCCCTTAATGGTTTGTACCAAGCAATTTAGGTGTCTTGTTTAGTTTGACTGTAGTAGTCTACATTATAGGACCAACGCCTATGGTCTATATTGCCAGCGTACCTTACAGTTCGATTTTTATTCCATTATCGTAGCTTACAGTTCTTCTCTTTCATATTATTCTGACCAATTGTAATCTTACTGCACGAAATTCACTAATGAATTAGTTTTCGCCTATGATATTATTAGTTGAACAATTAAAATTTTCACGGAGTGCGTTTTATTGAACATTACATTAAAATAGTTTTATATATGTGGGTATGATTAGTTTTGTTATTTTTAACTAACTTTATTATTTCATGTGATGTTTTAATTCGCATATTCTCTTGTTCCTCTACTTTTAATTTATTGATCTCCAGTTCAGTATCTATTATTATTGTATCGATATTTCTTGTCATTTTTTTAAGGTTGATTTTATTATTATTTTCTAAAATTTTTATTTCATTTTGGCTAAATATTTTGGTTAAATATTTACAAAATGGGAAGAAAAATTTAGTAAAATTAATATCCTTTTGAATAAATATAGACAAAGAAAAATGAACACTACCAAAAAACTAGATATATTAAAAATGAACAAAGATAAAAATACTGAAGTAATCATACAACATCATAAGTTTCACCACAATTTTGTTAATTTAACAAATACAATATGTAGCCAAAATGAACAATAAAACAATACTCGATATTTATCAAATTAATAAAAAAATTACAAACTAATGATTTTATTATGACAAAGGCTGATAAAGGTAATGCTGTAGTTATTATTGATAAACAAGAACATATAAATTAAACTGAAAATTATATATCTAACAAGCAATATACAGAAATAAATAAAGATCCCACAGACATATATCAAAATGAAATTATAAATATAATAAAAACATCATCTAAATTGTTTAATCTAAAATATACTAATAATTATATAAATGAGAATCTTAATATTCCGAGATTAAATGGACTAATTAAATTGCACAAAGAAGACAAACCAATTAGGCCATTAGTTATTTTTACAACTGCTTCTTCTTATAAAATTTCAAAATATTTGGTTTATTACTTTAAGATAAGGTCAAATTAAATAATACTCATAATATAAAAAACGCAATTGAAAAATTAAAAGATATTAAAACTGATAATAATACCGAATTAATATCATTTGATGTTACTAACATGTATAACATAATTATAATGAAAACACTTGAAATAATAAAAAATAATATAGATACATTTGAAAAAATAAAACGTTAACACAAGAAATAATAAGTACATTAAAAATCATATTAAATCAAAATTATTTTTTATTTAATAAAATTTATAAACAAAAAGATGGATTAACAATGTGCTCTCCAATGTCCAGCATATTATCGGAAATATTTTTACAAACTATAGACATTGAAATATATAAGATTATTAAAACATATTATCAAATTGGATACTTGTTTAGATATGTAGATAATGTATTACACATATCAAATAATAACAGTTTGAATATTGACAAAATATTAAAATGTATAAATAATATACACGAAAATATAAAATTTACTGATAAATTTGAATAAAAAACACACTAAATTATTTAGATATTACAATTACTAGACATAATGAAAAATTTGAATGTAATATATATAGAAAACCAAAGCAGACAAATCAAATAATACCTAATTATTCAAATCATCCATATGACCAAAAAATGGCAGTGCTGTATAATTTATTATATAGAACAGGGGTTCTCAACCTTTTAGTAACCAAGTACCACTTGAAATTTTCAGATATTTTGACGTACCACTTTATATGTATATACATTTTTATTTTTATAAATAATTATATATAATTTACATTTGGTCATGTTTAGGAATTTACATAGAATTCATTCATGTATATAGAATTTACTTAGATACAAAATGAAATGTATCTTACATTAAAAACAATCTCAAATTAGTTCATTGAACACAGTCATTTAAATTTAAACAGATCCTAATGAGCTCGTTGTTGTTGTTTGTCCTTGACCAAATTTTCTATATCTGGGTCGATTGAACTCAACTTGATTCTTAAGTCCTCTTCAACACTAATGCGGTTTCTGTATTTATTTTTTATGTAGAGCAGTTCTGAAAAGCCCGATCACATAAGTACGAGGTTACAAATGGAAGTAAAAAGATTATTGCTTGCTTGAACACTGATGGGTATTCAGTTTTTGACCCCATCCAAAGGTCTATTAAAGATTTTTCTTTAAACGAATCTTTCATTGAGCTGTCACTTGTAAGGTCGATGAAACACTCTTTTGAGTGACTAGGAAATTCCCCTGAAAATGGATTTCTAATCCACTCATATTTAGAAAAATCTTGATTAAAATATTTATCAAAACTCGTTTGAAGGGCTTCCATATGACTAGTGATATCATCAGTCACTTCTGGCTTCAGAGAAATATCATTTTCTTCCAAAAATGAAGCAAGAGTAGGGAATGCAGCGAAATCCTTGTCCTGTGCTTGAGAGCGAAACAGAACCAACTTTTTCTTGAAGGATGATATTTTATCGTTGGTAGTGAACGCTGTTGTACTCGGCCCTTGAAATCCCATGTTCAAGATATTAAGCCTATTAAAAATATCAGCCAAATACGCCAATCGTGATAGCCATTCTTCATCATTGAACAAGTGTTTCATGTCATGATTTTGTTCACTTAAAAAGACGTCTGACCTCAGTTCAAATAGACGAGTTAGGATCTTCCCTCGTGACAACCATCTAACCTCGTTTCTTTACTGTGTCATTGGACAGTGTGCTGAGATGTGTATAATAGAAATGACAGATAAAGTAGAAAATAAACAAAGAAGAAGAATAGAGTGGCAGGAGGATACCTAGCCTCGCGACTTTAATCCTCCTCCCGGAAATACACATTATAAGAAGAAAACGGAGAGTCTACCCTAGCATGTGAAACCACTACCCCCACGAAACCTTTCCTCAATCCATGTACCCGGAGGACAGAACCTCCGTGGGCTGAGTACATGACCCGTGGTACCATTTTTGGCAATGAAGCCCCGAAGCCCTGAATGGTCGCGGGCCCGTGATCCCAAGCCACTTGCCAGGGATCGCTACAGCTTGTCTAGCCCTCCAGACGCCGGCTGGGACTTACCGCGCTTTCCAGGCTAGGCGGGACGCCGTACTGGACAACGGAATTTTCTCGATTTCCTTTGCTGCCTTTTCGCCTAATACTGCCTCGACCATATCCTTAGCGACCGGAAGTTAAAGGGTTTCGCCAATTGTATGAGGTTTCCCTTCTTTAGCTATTCTATAACTGGCAAGGTACGATGCTTTGACCAGTTTTTATGTCTATATTTACAAATTTTGCCATGCAGTGATTTTCTGTCTTACACAATTCAGATTTTCTTTGAAAAAATTCAATAGGTTTGTCAACCAAATCGGGATGCTTAGTAGTCTGGTGCCTCTTTAGTAAGAAAGGCTTCATGCTCTGATTTGAAAGTGTTTCTGAACATACAACACATTGTGGAATAGGATTATCCTTATTTTCTGTGCCAGGTTTTACTATAAATCCTAACTGTAAATACGCTGCATCGTACTTACGATTTGGCTGAGGTTTAATCTTCTTTTGACTGTCCTTAGAGGTGGAGGGGTTAGTCAAATATAGCTTCATTATGTCCACTAAAAACTATGCTGAATTACTACTAAAAACTAAAACTAAACCTCACTTCATGGAACACAATCGAAAAACAGCTAACATTGGCATCAGAATGAAACTACTGGGTGAGAAAGTAACACAAAAGCTCATGCCACTATCAAAACAAAACTGACGGGGTGGGATGGTCGTGATCGTGATGAGTGGCAGGGGGTGAGGAGTGGGAGAAGGAATTGAGTCACTCGGGTTGTTTGTGTAGCGGCAAGGTCAGATTCAAACTGCCACTATTCTATGTAAAACACAGATGGAGGAATTGTATTCTTAACGCGGAAATGTTGCATCGTAACAGTTTTTATTGTTATTATTAATATATGACTGCGTACCACCTGAAAAGTCCCCGCGTACCACCGGTGGTACGCGTACCACCGGTTGAGAACCACTGATATAGAATGCAGAAAATACCAATGATCTTAAATGTTTAGAAATGGATATAAAAGAAAAAAACTATAGATAAATTAAATAATAACATAATAAGTAAACAGAAAATAAAAAATAACTTTGTACATAATAAGAGAGAAACAAAATTTGAACAACTTTTACATTCACTGGTAACGAAATAAACAAAATTACAAGATTATTTAAAGAAACAAATTTACAAATTACATACAAAACTGATAATAAAATTAGAAATTTAATAAACAATAACAATAATCAAAATAATATGCACGAAAGAAATGGAGTATATAATATAAAATGTCAAGCTTGTAATAAATTATATGTAGGACAAACAAAAAAGAATTCAAAAGAAAGTTACAAAGAACATTTAAACGCTTATATCAGACGAAACATATAAAATCAAATTTAGCTACTCATTTTATTAATAATGGACACGAATATCCTGAAATAGAAAACATGAAATTATTAAAAGAATTAAATAAAGGATTAAAGATGTATATAAGAGAAACACTGGAAATTTATAAGCATAATAAAGTTAAAGACAAATTAATTGATGAACAAATTCAAGTGAGATCAAGGCACCAAACTATTTATAAGGTCATTGATGTTATAGAAAAAATTACATAAAGTGCAATACTTATAAACATATGGCTGTTTGTAGTACATATGATTTAAGTTTTGTAAATATATTTTGTTAGATAATTATTTTCCTGAAGATGCTGGTACTGTTTTATCGGCGAAAAGCTTTGAATAATATATGCATTAAAAGTATTCTTGTTTTTGAAATATTTTTAATTTATTAATTATATATATATTTATATATATATATATATATATATATATATATATATAAACATAGGTTATTCAAATACAAGGATATTTATTCATTTATATTCAAAGTTTTTCTTTGGTAAACAGTATTATGATGTTACTGTTTACCAACGAAAAGTATTGAATATAAATTAATAAATAGTCTTGTATTTGAATAACTATGTTGATTTAGATTATTAAACAAGAAAACATATTATATATATATATATATATATATATATATATATATATATATATATATATATATATATATAATGTACATAACGCATAATAGACAAAAGTCCATGTAGGTATAGAACTATACAATACTAAATAAATTTTGGAAATGCTAATACAGTTAATCAGCAAAAGCGTCAGCATGAAATAAATGTTGAAGTAAAAGCTTCAGCATGAATAACTATCATATTTCACATAATTGTTTGAGTGGGTAACGTATGCAGTCAAATCATAGTAACTTTCCTACGTTTCTCCTGAGCTACTACGTCCCACAGTTATAAAAGTAAAACTAATATCTCAACCTATTAGAAAACAAGAGCAATAAAATGATTTTGCAAAATTAAAATCTCTTTCCAAGCTTATTTTAGACAGTAATGTTCTGGTTGTAATGAAAACGTGGAACCTGTGGCTTAATTTATCCCGAAAGCATTAGGGCAGAAAAGTTAATACAGCCTCTGAGGGCGGCCAGCAGTGGATACATGTAAGCAAGCTATTAATTTCCGTATACGGCTTGGCCCTAATTAGTTTTGTTTTATCAGATGAGAGTTTGAAATTTACCGAAAAATATAAACACTTGGTTAAATTATTCACGGAGAGCAAAAGGTAACGGTTACTTGTAAATTATAAAATACAGTAGATTGTTTTATGCATAAGCAAACTGGAAAGAACTGGTTCTCCAAGACGTATCTGTAGATTTACATTAAATTTACGAGGTGTGGTCGTATTTATCTTGTTCAGCTTTAAGCGTTATTTCAATTCATCTTGATTTATGTATAATCCAGATTTTTTCAGTTCAAATTTATGATTTGGGTTTAAAACATGGCACTTTGTCATTTTCAGTCGTTTACCACTCAAACAATTACCATCTAGGTAAAAAAAAAAATAATAATAATAATACGCAATGTAATGACAGCGTAAATAGATTTTTATTTAGGATTAAAAGACGCAAGAACTACGTAATTTGAATATATTTATTTATCTTATATAAATAAATATTTTTTCAAATTACATATTTAGTGATGCCTTTTACAAACCCCCATTAAAAACTAAGCAAGCGAAATACAATATATATTAAAATAGATTTTTGTTTGTATTTAGAGTATTAAGTGTATTGCTACTATACCATTGAACTGTTTTCTTTCCATTAAAAAAAAATTCTTAGTGTTTTTAGAAACTAAGAAACTAGGAAAAAGATTCTTGTCGCCAGACAGACAGTATCACTTATTCAACTCTTAAAGTCAGATTCAGACTGTGACAATTCCAAACTAACAGTTAAAATATCTGTTACTGGATCTGGATTCATTCATAACACAATACTTTACCACAACCGGAAACATGTTGTGTTCAATATATTGGCTCTAATCATATTTCTGGTTGCCTGGTACTGCGGAATACGCGAAAACACAAAATCAGTGAAGTGTGAAATTAACTAGAAACATATTGACAACTATTATCCAAACCGTAGAAACGGCCATCAAAAGTAGGCATATATTGTTTGAATGTGATCGGTTGACTGGGGTTGAAACCACAGTGATCGGTTGACTGGGGTTTTGAAAACTTCTGAAAATGTTTAACAAAGGAAAAGTTTAGAAAAGTTAAAGGTGGGGTTGACATACGATGCCACAATTATATTATACTTTTACGCTAGTATATTTTTTAAAATATATATATGTATATATATATATATATATATATATATTTATATATATATATAATCGTAACTTTTTAATCGTAACTTTAATTTTATTTTGAAATATGGCTACACCATCTTACGTTTTAATATAAGTGTCAGATGAACTTTAGGTTTTATTCTTTATACCATAAAACGGTATTATCGGCCTTCTTCTTCCGTCAGAAATGAAACTTTTTTTCACGATTATCAGACCTTTCTAAACAGTTTTAATGGTTCTCGTTCAACTACTTAATGTCCTTTACATTTGAGTATTATACTTGCTGTTAGATTAGGCAAGCTGAGTACGGTGAAACAATATACCATGTAAGTCTACACTTAAATAATTGTGAAATCACTCAAATTGGAATTTATTAAAACAGAGTTAAAGTTTTGATGGTGCTTGCTGTTTTAGCAGAAAGTGTTTGTATAAATTTGTATTTCTTATACTTAATGGTTTTATTTTCTAACTACAAATTACACAACTATAGCATGCAGCACAGACCTCGAGTTGTTATGATACAATACGCAAAGTTGAATATTCTGTTCTGAAAGAGACGAGAAATGAAGACAACAATATAATAAACATAATTGTTTTCCATTTGCCCTGATTGTTGCAAACGTTGGCTGTAACAAGGCTGTCCTCATTTAGTTTGCGTCATATCTGGTTAGTTGGAGCGGATGGCCATGTGAAGCTAAGATTCACATTTTCAAATATTCCCCGCTACTGAAACATTTACCTTGAATGATCAGCTGAAGAATCCTGTATTCTTTATTCCTCGTTAACTGACTTCAGCATTCTAAAATTCCCCTAATCCTTATTTCTATCTCTTGCTACCGAACTGACGCAATACGTTGGCAATAATTTTAGCTCACGATATTCACAGTACACATTTGTAGGTCCTTCTCTCAGGTCGTTGTCAGTACTCTGTATGACAGATATACAAAATAATAAGTAAATAGATGTATTCCACACTCCTGGGCCATGTGGCTGGACTGTTACGAAAAAAACATGTTATTTATCAGATATTCAAAAAAGCTAGCCATAGAAGGTAAAAAAAGATATGTTATTCTTAAATGAGATGAGAAATTCCTTTTGGGGCGGAAGGGCAGTATGACATTCCAGTGGGCTAGAAACTAGTTTATACCAACAAAACAAAAATTTAAAAATTAAAACTGTTTAAATATTGAGAAAATTAGTAATTTTTTTTATTTTAAAAATTAGGTGAAAATCTTGTAATTAAATGCATTAAAAGCAAACTTTAAATTTTCATTTTCACAAAGCACAGTTCTACAAAAGTTTATTGCATCTACGAGACCTCTATGAAAGTTCTTTACAAACGTAGGCCTCTATTAAAGCGATTTTCTCGTTAATACAAAGTCATAGCTAAGCCATTTGGGCGCGCTTTGCAAGTTTTATTTCTGAAATGTACGACCATTGCCGAACTACTTTTAAGCCCATGAGGACTTTTAAGAATATTTTGTACGCAGATTTATTAACAGCCCTCAGCTTAGAGGCAAACCATTTTATAAGAATTATCATATTTTTATTTTCTAATGTGAGTTTGAAATTAATGTTACATTTGTTGCAAAATTGGTCAATTTAAAGAAATTTTCTACCCGATAAAGGACTGAAAAGAAACCTCATCCTCATTTTGAGGATTTAAAACTCGTTGCTATTCTTGGTTGTAAACATAACTTAAGACGAGGCAAAGAACAAATTAAAAGAGGTCTAAAACATTCTAAACTGTTAAGAATAACGGGGTCATTAGTAGCGAATTAGCTTTGCTCACTTAGAAACATAAGTGTCAGGTAGTATACACATTTTATTTCCCAAGTGTACTACTTGCAGCTTGTTTCTGTACCTACGGACGTTATCTTTCTGTGTGGTGGCATTCCTGCCTCAATACCGTACTATAAATCATATTTCTTTTTCTCTGCTTGGAAAGTTTGAGTGTGATTTATAAAGCGAGTTTTTAGTCTGTGGATATAAAGCATCCGCGTTTATACAACACAAATCGTTTTTAAATGGTAATAAAATTATTCGTCACATATATTTACTGTGAAATCATGACCGTATACAAATACATGTTTTGTTACAAAATGCTTGCCTGAAATCGACCTATAGTCAATAAAATAATGCAAGAGACACTGTTTATTAGAATAATATCTGACAACTCCCATCTGCTTCAAGCTTGAAATATCGTGGTCGTGCTTATTAGTGAAAAGACATTATAAGTGAAGGTTCAGGTGAATCCTGGAACCGGAACTGACAGTAAAAGTCTGAGAGAAAAATGTTTGATTTGATAACTTTATATTTGTTAGAAATATTAATAGGTTGTTAAAAGCTGAAAGTTTTCATTGCCAAGAAAATTTTCAGGAGGAGATAAACTTGCGCTTAACATTTTTTTCAAGGCGATATTAAAAGTAAAATTAAAATACAAAACAAAAATATGACTTTAATTCACATAAAAAGTTTGAATTTGTATTAATATATTTGATTCACAAATGTTTTATAAGGTTTTTGATTATTCACAATATACGCCTACATATCAATCATTTTGTTGTATAGAAAAGTCGATACCACGATGAATATACAAGGCTAATCCTGTTAACCTATCTTAACGAATTTCTAAAATATTTTAAACATCTTGTCAAAGGATAAAATGATATTTTCAGCAATATAAGTTTTAACTCGCAAAACATATTCCATTACATAAATACATAAGCATATATGTTTCATTTTAAAAGAGAAAAATAGTTTTGGTAATTTCACCCAGACCACCCCAAACTTTTAGTTTTGTTTCAAAATGTTTGAAGGGGAAGTTCCTAAGCCCCGGCCCAACTGGTAAAACTTGTCTTTATAAAAAACTATATAATTTAGTTTTAAGAGTAAAACATAAAAGAAACATCTGTTAAAACAATTTCCAAAGTCGGTAAAATGTTTTCAAGCATAGTTTCGCCATTGTTTTAAAACTTGTAAGCATTTTTTCGACCCTTTGGTGTAAAAACGTCATGGTTTATAACTTACGTATAACAATTAACTTCTACTGTTATTGTATAAATAAATGAAGTTAAATTTTTCGTAAAGTTTCAGAATCCAACAACTTAGAAAACAATGCTAACTATGGCAAGACCTAATAATCTGCTTACACCAATCCACTGCTCGCAGTCTTTAGAGGGTGTATTAACTTTTCCACCCTAATGCTTGAGGGATAAAGTAAGCTCAGGTTCTACGTTTTTAATTACAACCCCAATATTACTCTTTTAAAACAGCTCAACTTGCAACGAGTCTTTTAGCTTTGGTTTCCTTTTACACTTTAAATGGCTTTCTATACGATTAAAAATATGCTTAGCAAGTAATTATATTGTATTTTCTCGAATTGAGGACTTTCAATGATAATATAATTCTGGTAGGCCTAGTTTGCTGAATAAATGCAAAAGTATATATTATAAATAAGGTCATTGATTAGTTTACAAAAATATATAGAATTTGAAATTCTTAATGCACTTAATCGTTACTTCTGAATATTTGTATACATTTGAGTGTATCTTTCCGCCTATCCTAACATTTTGTAATATTTTTCTTTGTTGACGTTTTTTCGGAATAACTCCATTCTTATAACTAATAATACTCTATTTAAGAGTTTAAAATCTTTGATTTATTAAAGTACTAATAAAGTTTTGAGGGTGGAGTTATTCCGAAATGCGTGAACAAAGAAAAATATTTTAATGTGAAAAAAGAAAGAAAATGTACTCAATTGCATGCTGTAGAATGTATTTTCAATTTGAAAGACCATACAAATTAACAATAATATTTATATAACATATTTACAGTAACATATTAAACAGATTTCAGATGAAATATCACAGAGTGTAGTTAAATATTTATAGAACAAGAGAAACATTTTCAAATAAGGAAAAGAATAACTACATTGCTCTAATATACTTGTTAGTAAGAAACAAATCGTATGAAATGATTTTTTCTTAAGACTTATCAAAACCTGTTCATTAATAGCTTAGAAAGTTTGATTTCTAAAGAAGTGAAAACTACAATAAGGTATTCGAAGTGTGAATAGATTAAGTGATCCGTGAGTAGATGTAAAATACCTGAGACTGCAATAAGACGTCAGACGTCCCCTGTTGTGCAACGAAATTGATGAAAAATAACAATAAAAAGGTGTGCTTAATAGACGAAATTGAAAGACAGACTGAAGTGGAAGAATTTCTTAATGCTTTTACAACAAATTGGTTGAAGTAAGAAGTCTTTTCGAATTTTTAATTTCCTTTTGAAAATAGCACTGCGAAATTTAACATAAGAAATGCGTTTGGTTCTGGAGTAAAACTAGGCCTTCACCTACCCACACAGCGAAAAACAACAGAAATAAAAGCATACTTTTTATCAAAAGCTTTCAAGGATGTTGTTTAAAATTTTTAGAAAACCTGTCATTCTATCTTAATCTAAATATGGTGGATGAGTATGAAAAATTAAGAGTAATGATCTGCACCAATAATAATAGATAAAACAAAAACTCATTTTATAAGTAAAAACTTCCATGTAGTAGATGAGTCAAGAGTTCAACATATGCTTTCACACACTATCTGCTTCCTATTTAGTTAGTTATGGTTACATAATTTGTAAATACATGTCCATATTTTTTTTTTATTAAGTATTCTATTTAGTTAATTATAGGATAGCAATAGACAATTATTAATGTTATTGTAAGTAATAAATATTTAATTAGGTATTTATTTATAATTACAGTACAACCTATTATAGAATGGGATTCATATAAAACCGATTATTTTTGTAACATGTTATTGTGTCTTACATGTACAGAATATATGGGAGATTAATTGGCCGTATAACGTTGTGTTGAAAATGCTGTACATCCGTCTCTAGGCATAGCTGAAAACTTCGTTCCATGTTTTTGGAAGTTTACTAGAGCGATGCGTTGTCAGTACTGTTGATGTCGTGTATTTAGGAATATTTAGGAATGCAAAGTATGCTAGTTTGTCCGAACAGCTGTTTTGGTTTTTACTTTGGGATTGTATTGAAGAAATGTTTAAATTCTTTAGGAATACAATTTCATATACTGTACATTGAGGAACATGGCTTATTTGATTGGATTACGCGACAATGTAAGATTTCATAAAACAGCAGTTTTTATTAACAATGCAATATAACCTATGTGTTGCGTTACATTTTCTATAATACATTAGCAATTAGATAAAACTTGTGTTTACGGAAAAGTATGTTATTGCATAATATGTTAACGGTGGTATAGTGACTTGTATATTAATTTATCAGCGCCAAATGGTTAAAATTTAGAAAACGATTGATTGTAAAATGTAAGTACAAAAATGTAGAGGAATAATAGTAAGCTAATGGTTTATATTACGTTCTGCATTGTAAGAGCAATGAGGTTTTTTTAAATTAAAAACTGAATACACGATGAATATCTAAGGAAAAATTAAGTATCAAGACATTATGTCCATGAGGGGACACTAACTCTTTGGTCGTGCACGTATTACTGTCACACGGAGGTCGCGTGGTCGACAAACAACCCCCCTCCCCCAATGCGCATTTTGCTTTACAAGGTCATCGAAAAAGAATACCCTAATTTGACTACTAGGAGTAGGATGAACATATTGAGGCGAATGTGGTTATAAAATAAAAAGGGAGGTTACGTACCTTCATAAGTTTCGATATGTGCCCCATTAGTAGCACGACAAATATCGAAACTAAATTCGATTTCTTGCTTCGTATTCTGGGCAGCAACGATGGCATCAACTATCCGTTCTGTGAGATTCGCAGTCACGGATTTTTTCACTTTACGCTATGGTTTTAACTTAGCCACAGAAAAAAATTCCATCGTTGTGAGACTTGGGCTCTAATATCTCAATATCAATTATTTTATTACATAAAGCAAGTAATATAAACAAACAAATTCTAAAATCAATTCATACTCCATTTAAACAAAAATATGTTTTAGTTACTATTTATTAAATAATTACAATTAATATAAATAAAGTGACATAGCCTGTGCGTTTAAACTGCTGTTTTACCGTATGACCTATAACATACGTATGATACTACATATTTTAAACCAAATTAAATAAATTCACTATATTGCGTAAACTGCTGTTTTTGTGAAAAGTTTTTCTTTCATATAAAACTCAAATTTAATTGAATTAATATTTGAAAAACTTATTAACATCAAGTGTCACCCCTTTAAAGTTAAAAAAATGTATTTAAACCTGAGTGGAATAATAATAAGTATTTTATTAACGATTGAAAATTTGAACTATATATATATATATATATATATATATATATATACATATATATTAATATAGTAAATATGGCGATGCCGATATGTTTTCTTGTAATATAGTTAATAAATTAAAAACATTTCAAAAACAAGAATACTTTTAATGCATATATTATTCAAAGCTTTTCGCCGATAAAACAGTACCAGTATCGGCGAAAAGCTTTGAATAATATTTGCATTAAAAGTATTCTTGTTTTTGAAATGTTTATGTTTTAAATTTATTATATATATATATATATATATATATATATATATATATATATATATATATATATATAACAAATGTATTACGACATAAGACTTCATAATCTATTCATATTCTGTTTCATGAAAATATTGCAAGTGTAAAATGTAGGAAGATTAATTTGTTGTTTGGAAGCAGAAACAAAGTTTACCTTGAAAGGGATAAAGCTTGAGAAATCTGTCTTCTCCTTCATAAAGGCCCTTTTACATCTTTACATAAGTATCCTTCATGATCTTCTACATCACTTGCACATATTCTAGCTCAATTTAGCCTGTTTATTAACTGTTCTCCATCACTTTACAACATAATTTTATTTTTAAAATAACATTTATAAACAACAACAATATCATTAAAAATTTGTTTAACTCTATAAAAAATGGGAAGAATTTGTACAGACTTTTACAAATACGTTTCCTAAAATAATAACGTCGATGCCACACTCTACTATACCGCTATACTAGTAGTAATCAATATAAGAATCAAAGAAAGGGTATACGGATGTTCAAGGTCCTCAGTGTCGCCAATCGCAAGCAGTGTCAATATAAATAAAACAACAGTCATCCGCGCGACCATCGAAGTGTTAATGATTGCATTTTATAAATAAAGCTTTTTGAAATTATTTTTGTATTGGCAATGCTATAACTAGTTAGTAGTCATGTTAAGTGAACAATTAGTTGCGTAAAAACATTTTCTGTTATAAATTACTGATATTTAAATTAATTATATTATTGTTAATTACAATTTGCAATAACTTCACAATGATTTCAGTTAAGATTTTCCTCAGCATTTTAGTTTGTTGAATAAGAATTATATGTAAATTCTTACAAGGAAGTATTGGTTTATAAACACTGAAATAACTTAAGTCATATAATTTTTAATATTTCTTACCACTGTCCTGTACGTAAGCACACTTAGACTAGACGAGATGGAATTTGCAATATCCTGTGTACATTTGTGCCGTGTCGCACCCAAGAGAGGCGCTAAAGGGGCCCGGGCCCCCCTTAGCTGGAAAAAATGATAATTTATATAGAAATTAAAAATGACAAGAACAATATTATATGTTTAGCTCCTGGAATTTAGGTGTAGGGTAATACTAAAGACAATAGAAAATAATATTTAGTCTACTTGTAAATTGAATTCTTGAGTCAGTATTTTCTCTAGTGAACGGACTGTAATAGCCTATATTTATTCTAAACGCACCATCCTCCTTTGGATAAAGTACATGCTTTTATTACTTTATTTGTGTCTGCAGTATGCTGTTGTAAGAGCCTTATTAGGCTTTAAGTAGCATTAAAATGTTAGCATTTTTTAAATGTATCATTAATTTTATAAAATCTTAACATTTTGCTTTTCGGTAAAATACCCAATTTTTGAGGTGGCACCTTAAGGTATAACAAAATAAGCATTGAAGTTAATTGACAATTGATAACTATGGGGAAATATTAATATGTCAAAAAATAATAGACAGCCTACTTTACTATGTCGTAAAAACACTGATTTAGTCTCAATTTGAGTCTTTATTACGCTGCATATGCTTAAAACTTAAGTTTTAGACTGGTAAAAATTCAATATTTTCTACGGGGGTGAACAAACCGAACACCCCACCCCCGTTGTAGTTCTGGCCCCCTTTGACAAAATCCTGGGTGCGCCCCTGCCACTGCGAGTCTACAAAAAAGCATAATTTTATTAAAGTTATGAGTGTGGACATAACTATAGACTATGATAACCTAGACTTACGGGTGCTCAGGTGGACATCTTGTTATCTTTCAACCCTATTCTGCACTACGAGCGGAAAGTGATTTAAAATGTGAATTTTCATAAAAACGTGATTTATAATTTAAAAATATTGTAACTATTGAAAAACTGCTAGAATATAACAGAGAAAGTTTGCAACCACACTCCATTTATGACTCTCATATTACATTTTAATTCAATAATTTTTCCATAGTTGTGACCATGCTACGCCACCTCAATCTATCTAATTATTAAATGTATGTTGCAGGTGAGTGCAATCGCGCCATATTCACAGCTGAACCAATCACAATTAAGGCCAGTATCATGTACCTAAGCTAGGCATATCTGGGTAAATCTAATTTATAGCCCAATTCAGTTTAATTCAAGCAATTTGTTGTTGGCTGTTTTCGGACATAACTATGCGCCTAATAGTCAACCGGCTTGTGCTTGCTTAGCATTTATATGTAATACGTGTTTAATAAGTTTTCTAATCGTTGCTTTGGTTGTGTCACTCAATTGATTTCAAAACACACATTCAGGATTCTATGAAAGAGCAAGTGAAGACTCTTGCTGTTTCATATTATACTGTTTTTATAATAGTGAATGGTAGTATACTAGTAAATAAATGAATCAAGTAGAATCAATAAATCAAGTATATACTAGTAAATAAATGAATCAAGTACAATCAATAAATAAAGTATATACTAGTAAATAAATGTATCAAGTGAACCTAATACATTGTTTCTACATTTTCCATACTATAATTGTGTAAATGAAAGAAAATAAAAATTAAATTCCCAGAACAAAAAAATTATTTACTAAACCGGGTGACACGTAAACAGGTTTTTTTAATTACTTATTAGGAATATACTGTGGTTGAATTTAATAATAAATACAGAAAAACCTCTTAATCACAAAATTTCTTTATTTGACCCTTATGTACATTTCAGTTACAAAGTAACCATCCTCAGAGGGATAACATACAAAGACTCAGTCTTGTATGAGTCTTTGTGTGTTATCCCTCTGAGGATGGTTACTTTGTAACTGAAATGTACATAAGGGTAAAATAAAGAAAGTTTGTGGTTAAGAGGTTTTTGTGTATTTATTATGTGTTTTTTGAATGTCCTAAAGGGTTGAAAATAATCTAAATATGGAAATAGCATTTAAAGGAACCTTTAGTGTAGAGATTCTTATAGGATATCGAAATCTTGTTACTGTTCATGACGAGCTGGTTGTTAATTACTTATTACACATTTGCTATTACTTGCGACCAGACTTTTTGTTAACTAAAGCTTGTTAAATTGTTAACTTACTCTTCGAGGAAACGTTTTCGTCTTACGACTTCTTCAGCCTTCCAACGGAGGTCCTTCAAGTCGTAAGACAAAAACGTTTCCTCCAAGTGTAAGTTAACAATTTAACAACCTTTACTTAACAAAAAGTCTGGTTGCAAGTAATAGCAAAAGTCTTATTGGATGTTTAACATATTAAAGAGTGTAACTATATGACAACTGTATATGGGGCATATTGTCTGATGAAATGAAAATCACGTCAAAAGCAGAGGGGGTAGATGAGAGCCACTTCGTTATAAGACTTATGGACACGTTGCATTTAATTGAGTCGAGTAACTAGTAATTTAGCCACTAAACGTGTCTGTCACAACACAATTATATTCGACAGTGTTACCGGTCTCGAAGTAGTCTCGTAAGCGGCGGCGGGAAATGATTTTCTAATTGACGGGCTCCTGGCCGCCAGGACGGGTGAACAGTACGTGATTTAATCGAGTCGATCCACTTGACTATATTTTCGTTGCAGTAAGATCCCCCTACAAATTAACAAGTAGTTGCAATAAACAAGCGCGAACCAGTTTAATTAGTAAAGTGGAGTAGGAGGTGAATAATAAATTTAATCTAAATTTGCGCGCATTAATATGTGTCGTTTCGTTGAAACTAGTAACAACTTTAAAATTTATTGTCAAACTGAAGTGCTTGTGGAACGTCAAATTGTCTTCGGATGAAATAATGAAGTTACATGCATAAAATAAATTGGAAATGTTATGAGTACATTTGTATTATTGGGGAAGAAGATTAATATAAAAGCAGGTAGCTAAAAGGACCCTGCTTCCTACCCGGGTGGAGGTAATATACCGATAGCTGGTTTAACAATCATTCACCTCTCTTAATCTAGGCTCAGAGCTGTTATACTCAGTCAAGCTAGCATCCACGTGCGATGTAAAGTTTTTCCCTTATCCCAATGTCATGACATCATTATTTCCTGTTATTAACCTTCCCTTGTGTATCACTTTCCATAGAAGGGTGTAACGGGTAGACACTTCTTTATGGCTTCGGTACGCGTCCCTGAACACATGGTACCATATAGTTCCTCCTATATTTTTAATCTCTTCCTATCTTTCGTACGTCATAACAATCATACCGGCTTGAAGCTTTAAAGTGAAATATAATAATAATTTAAAAAAAAATTAAAGTAGATTTTAAAAAAAACATACGAGTAATTACCTCAAGCAGTTTTATTATTATTTAAAATTATTTGTTGTTCTTGTTTTTCAAATTGACATTAATCCTAGGAGTTTATAATAAATCGTACAATATTTGTACTTCCACTACTTCTAAAAGCCTCTGCTATGATCTTTATCACCCCAATTAATTGCCAACCCTTTTAATTTTGAAAAATAATTGGCTTTCTTCGGCTGTAATCTTCTTTTTCATTTCTTAAAACTAAGACGTTAAAACCATGACGTTTTAGTTACTATATAAATGCCACTCAACTGCATTAGTAACATAGTGAGAACAAAGATTGAGCCATGCGTAGAATTACTCCTGTTTGTTAGGAGTCTTTGGTAGGCTCATATTCCTTTTTCATTTAGATCTATGTTCACTTATTGTGTCCTTAATAGTGTTGTTGCCACTAGACAGGTTGCGATATTGTGTCCCCAAAACTCCAATCGATCACACGTGAGTCGCGCTCCCGTTTTTGTATTTTTCAGACCACTAACGTTTCACTAGTAAATCACAACAGTCTGACATCCCCAGAAGATGGTCTAGTTTGAAGATGCTGTGACTTTTGAAGAACATAACAGTGCAGAAACCCGCCACTGCCATCCATGTTTGGCTTGTTCTACAGATTTTTTTAAAATTACTAACCCTATATAAACAATGCAAGCAGGAAGATTAATTTTAGCCACTACGAAACGAGTCGTATCCGTGGTCACAGATTAGACAAACAGAACACTTCTTACTACTTAAATATATAACTATTTAAATATAGTTATAACCTTAAAATTTGTGGGTTTTTTACATTACTATTAAACATCGCTTGATTTTCTTAGTATTTATAAACTGAAGTCTTTAACTGATTTACTTAAATCAATTTGGGAAAACTTTGGCTACGTCGTCAATTAATCATGAAACCTGTATGAATGTTTCCACTTTCCTTTTTATTTGAAAAAAACATTACTTTTACAATAACGGCACAAGATTAAAGCTATTTCTAGCGATAGGTTATCTTTGCGTGTTGAAGTATGGTGATAACAGCGTCTGTAACAATTCCTTGTCGTTTTCTCCCAATAGGTAAAGTTTTATAACTGTTATAATAAAATATTGTGCCGATGTAAACAAAACTGATTCGAATACGCAGATAAGACAATTTATATATCTACATTTTATGGAGGGCGTAAAAGTAGCGAGGTCGTTACAAACTTGAAGGGGAAATAATAAAAGAGGAATATAATTACGGACACGATACTCTGCGAGAAATGTCAGCACACGTCATATATTAGAGATTGTGCTCACGTTATAAGTCTCACGATATGGACACGATAACAACGAGGTTTCCTCTTATTGGGGTATCTAAGTGTAGGCTCACTTTAAAGAGCCTCATTAATGTATTGAAGCCCTCATTGGATGGGCTGAATGGGCAGAGATTATAAAAGACATTTCCGAGAAATTAGTGATAGCGGGATTCATAGAGCCATAAAATGTAAAAGCGGATCGGAAATCAATTATAACAATCCAAAACTTTGAGTAATTATAGGCAAGATGGGTTTGACAAATCAGTCGAACTATATTGTTTCTCTAGGTATAGAAACACGTAACAATGTTTACGATTCTGTTAATGAGTTTATTATTATAGTTTTTAATGTTCTATTACAGTTATCAAATTAAAAGTACATATTGTCATATTAAAGAATTAGGATTCTCTTATCTCAATTCCCATTCATAAAATTATTCATAAAAAAAATCATAAAATGAAACTAAACACTAAATTTTACAAGCTACAAAAACACTAAAAGTTAAATACAAATAGCAATATTTTAGATGAGGTGGCTTTTAGACTTTTTTTTCGTAGATTGTTTTGTAATAATTGGTCATTAGCTTTGAGAAGAACGAGGAAAATGTGCACACAAAGAAGTGCTGAGGTCGAGAAGTCAAAATTCAATAAAGCTTTTCATATTAACATCTCTAATTTCATTTAAGTACATTTTATGAAAATGTACATACACGTATATATATATATATATATATATATATATATATATATATATATATAATACGTTTTCTTGTTAATTTAAAACAACATAGGTTATTCAAATACAAGAATATTTATTAATTTATATCCAAAGCTTTTCGTTTGTAAACAATACCAACATCATCGGGAATGAAAATTACAATCCTGTAATTACATCCATAAATTAATAAATATTTGTGTATTTGAATAACCTATGTTGTTTTAATATATATATATATATATATATATATATATATATATATATATATATATATATATATTCATATATATTCATAACATTAATTGGCACTTTCTTGTGAAGGTTGAAATGGACTTAGCCTTAATTACATAAAACATGTTAATGAGTGTATTTTGTAAAAACGAAAAGTAACAAGGTGTTGCTGTAGATTTTTACAAAAATAAATATAGACTGCATATGTATTACTTTACGGTAAAGAATTTTTAAAGATTTCCTGTGTTATTGAAATTTTAGTAACGTAACATTATTGGGTTCATTGGGGTAGGAGCATTAGTCGTAAATTACTAACATTGAAGTATAAAATCGGTAAAAGTCTAACAATTTACAAAGAGACATCCTTTGATATACCCAACATTATATGAAAATATAAAGTACACAAGATGATAAAATACTAACTTTAAATGTACAAGAAAAGTAACAAGAGCGTAAGGTGATAACTTTAGATCCACAAGGAGAAAATATCCTAGTTTTAGGTTTACAAATATAAATTATACTCCCCTTCCCAAAACAATAAGATAGGGGACTAACAATCAGTAGTCAGGCCATTACATATTAATTTTTAGTGCAGATGGTGGTAATAACCGAAATGTTAAACAAGAAGATACGATAATGGTTTGAAGTGCATAAGGCGTTAAGAACCTAACTTTAAAGTAGTGACACAAGATTACCCCATGGTATCTAGACAGGTAATTTTGTAAGTGTAAGACTATAATAACTAAACCTATAAGGTATTCAGTTCAATACGTCTGAATACTAAAACGAACTTAGAACCACCTTTTAAATCACAAGGCTCTGAAAACAGTTCCTAAAAAAGATTGAAAATTGAGTGATCCAGTGAACATTCTAAGTAAAAGACAAACGATTGTTGTTGCTCACATGATAAACTATATTAATTAATTATAAATTTGTTCAAAACAATGATTTAACGTTGACGTTAGTAAGCAATCAAATTAAATAAAGAACTATATTAAAAAATATAGTTTTTTTTCAATTTGTTCTATTAGTTTAAAGGTTCCTAATAGAACCTTTAGTTCTAGGCCTATATATATATATATATATATATATATATATATATATATATATATATATATATATATATATATATATATATATATATATAGCCCTATATAAATATCGCAATATGTATTCTTGTGAATTAATAAAGAACATAAGTCAAAATACAAATACAAGAATTATAATTGAATTTACAATTCAAAGCTTTTCGTTGGCTAACATTACCAAAATCATCAGGAATATTAAACAATTCAATTAGTTGTTTGTGTGCGGCTAGAAAATCAATCACTAAAAAACGATGCCTTTGAGTTCAATCTTTATTTGTGAAAAAGCTAGGTGTTTGTATGAACATTTTGTTCAAAACGGTGATAAACGTACAATCATTTACAGTAAATAAAGGCTGGTTTGGTAAGTTCAAGAGACGGTTTCTCTTCACAAAGTAAAATGGTCGGTCAATCATCGTCTATAGACCACGAAGCCGCCAAATGATTTCCAACGGAATTTAAAATTCTTATTTAGGTTACATTGTCGATCAAGTTTTGAACGCGGACGAGGTGGGACTGTTTTGGAAAATAATGCCTTCACATATTTTCTTATCTAAGGAGGAAAAATCTGCTCAGGGTTTAAGGCCGCAAATGATCGTTTGACTGTTTTTCTGTGCTGTAATGCTAGGACACTGGTATTGTATCAATAGCGCATGGAATTAATGGTGGAGGATTTTAAGACATTAACGATGAAGATGTCGACAATCTTTTGAAAACCTTAAAAAATGTGTTGCCGAAGTTGACATTAAAATCAACAAGGGAAATGAATATTTAGGTATACAGTTAGATATAACTTTTACTGAAATTGGTTCCTCTTTAGAAAGGGTATTAAAATTTAATATAGAGAGGAAGAAGCACTATCGTCATACAAAAAAAATATAAAGAACTAGAATAAAATCGCGCACAAAGTAAAATAATAAGTGAATGTGTAAAATGTTAGTGGATAGTGTTTAATAATAAATAATACGTGTGTGTGTGTGTGTGTGTGTGTGTGAGCACGCATATTTAATAGACCTTTCGGGTTTTCGGATTGAAAAAAACGTAAATTAACAATATGAATATATACGTAAATATACCATACTGTATAATAGGTGTACACTATAGTTTTAATTAATGTTAATATATTTTATTTCAAGCGTAACCCTCCCCTTTCCAGATAGGGCCTACAGTTGGTTCCAGCATTCGCGGTAAGTACGGGGAACGTAACACTCGCGAATAACTAGGGATTACTGCATAATTAAACCGTCACACTGTATAATTTGGTTTAAAATAAGTGATAACATATGATTTCATAAAACAACTGATTTCATTTTGTATGTTATGGGATAGAACAGCTGTTTTACTGCATAGGTTATGTTACTTTATTTATATTAATTGTAATTTTTTTAAAAAAAGTAACTAAAATATAATTTTCTTTATTGACCTAATTAGAAAAGACTTAAAAATTAATGTTTTTTATACTATTTGTTTATGAATATAATCCTTTGTTTAAACCCTATATGCGGATAACTTGGTTACACAAAATGTCTATAAAAATTCAACCATATTTTTAAACTATTTATCTGGTTATATAATGACTTTGCAATGAGTGCAAGAATGCACTCATGCAAATGACTTTGCAATGATATCAATGAGTGGAACAAGCGACAAGTTTCACCGAGCGGACTTGCTTTTTATTCATGTAACAGACGCCGCAGATACTGAGAGTAATTTGCCCCCGCGTCGGGTAAGTAAGGAGGAAGACTATTACAACAATGTTGTTTTATTAAATCCCTTCTATTAGCTCACACTCTCCTGATATGTACAAATTTTCGATCGTTAATAAAATACGTTTTTATTCATCCAATCAAGTTTAAATGCATATTTTAAAACTTGTAGCGGATGGCTATTGATGTTATTGTAATGTTTTAAAATATTTATTCAATAAATAAATTATAAAATTTGCGGGGTCCAGCCGAATTTGAATTGTGTAATTTCATGTTCAAAGTTTAGCGTGACTTGGCCCTACGCCAACTTTCCAATACCTAGAAATAAATTTCTTAAAGATTTATGTAAATTCCCCCCTCCATCTGGTTGTTGTCGAAACCTCCATTGTACAACCTTAACCTGTTGCCATGGTTACATCAGAATATCATAAATAGTGCTGTAGGGTAACTAAAATAAAATTATTTTTTGTTAACGTAGGAATTTACTTTTTATATCACTTGTTTCAATATGTAGTGTGACATAAAAATAAAGTTTTATGCAGAAATAAACATTTTTTTTGCATTAAAAAAACTTAATAATTCGAAACAGAGCTTTTGAAACCAGAAACAAAAATCTGCGTTTTCGAATTAAAACGTTGAGATGAATAGTTAAAGAGAAAAAGTTTTTAGATACATGTTGAGTCTTGCGGTTGAGTCTAACCAGACACGAGATTAACGTCAGGCAACAGTACAACGTTTGGTTTGTCAACCATTTAACACCTGTTACTCAGTTAAGATGCTTTCGCTATAAGTAGAAGTTATTTGGAAACTTGTAATATTTTTAAATATTAAAACTAATATTTTATTACTATTTCCCGTACGAAATAATAAATGAATAAAAGTCAACTGAAAACTTAGCCTTATTACGTAGTATAGATTTAAGTATTTAAGTAACAAGTAAACCACCATTAGTTGTAGCTGTAAGTTGTATATTAACTGGTTTGAACGGTCCACTGTTCCGTCTGTATAATGGTTTATTGTACGTACGGTATCCAGAATTTACATATTCGTTTTGATGTTGCGCAGCATCTGACTTGGCAACACGCACCAGTCCATGGCCCTGAGCCCTGTGCCCTGACCATTATTGACAAAGATTAAATTCACACTAATGCTACTAGAAAACGTTAACAAAAATAGGTTGAGCCTATGGTAGAACTAGGTTTCCTAGAAAACAGGTTGTGGAGTAACAAGCTAGAAATAAACATCTGACAACTGAAAAGACGTTTTCTTTACAAATAATGATACGTGCGGAGGAAAACTCTACATGCGCCTTCTCGATGGTTAAAGAAAAATCCATACATTTTTGAAAAATTATTTAACAAAAGTGACACTGCTAGCAAAAACAAATTTGGTTTACTAGATTAAAAAAAAGTTTTGTAATCTGTCAGTTGATATTTGTGACAAAAAACTGTCGACTAATTTTCAAGTTATAAGGAAGTTTACAAAATATTCAAGCATTAATTGAAGCTGTTAGCTTAACAGAAGACCCAATTATTAACTAAATTGAAGTAGTTCTATTGGTCGTGCTACTTGTACGATTCCTTAGACCACGACTCTATCCGTATTTGTGGATACTCTTAAGTATCTATATGGGCGAAAATACGTTTATCATGGTCTGTCACAAAATTTCAAAAGTAGACCTTCTCTGTATGTTTTTATGTTTCAAGTTTTACGCGCTGGAAACATTATCATCGCCTGACGGTTTATACGTTGGATAATAGAACATGCACTTGTTTATTTAAGTCTTAGGATGATTAAACCAACACTGTGATTCTAGACAAATGAATTTTTGTAATCGTTCCCTGGAATTCAGTAATTCTTTCCCACTATAGAGGCGGGTACAGCTTACTCCTCCCACAGAAAGTAGCACAGTGATAGAGGCTAGCTATAAAACGTTTTCTCTCTGCATTTAGGTAGCAGTTAGTTTTACTAACTAAGCCGTTGAAATAAGTGTGCATTTATACTTAAATAGGATTAAGGACGGGACATTAATCCCTGGTCTGGAACATAGGGAAGCATTAAGGCATGTATCGATTGGACATTATTGAGAACATAAGGAAAGGTTTAGTAAATGATACAAAGCCATAGGAATAGATCTATAAAGGGAAGAGGCATAGTGATCATCTGTTATAGGGGGGGGGGGGGGGGGGTGAAATGTTTACGTCTTGGGCAGAAGGGTCATTTATTTGGATAGACCAGATTTTTACAAAGGTCTATGCTACAATAGCTGCCTTGTGTTAGAATATATTCAGAGAGATTTGGTGTTGAGTGTAGTGATGTTTACATCGTGTTTTAAGTAAAGGTTCTGTTGGAGTCGCCATAACCCGTCAGTAGATAGAAACCCCTTCGAGATAGTATAGTTAAAAGAGATAATATATAGCAAATTTTATTTCTAAATTATTTTTTATAAACTGCTTGAAATTTCATAGTAACGATTGTTATTGAATATATTTTGGTATATTTTATTATTGGGTTGCCTTGAACACAGAAATAATATTTGGTCCTGCTGTTTGCATATATAATAGTTTATTTAAGATCATCTGCTTAGATGTTACGGAAGAAAGCCTAGAGTAAAGACTGGCGCGCTCAGAGGTTAAATGTGAGTTGTTGGATACATCTCTTCTTTATAACTTCTCTAACAGCCGAAGTTACGGAAATAGCACAAGAGGCTCAAAATTTCGAATGTAAAATGTTTTATAAAAAAAATCAGGAAACAACGTCTGCTTATGACAGATAAATAGGACACGACAGCTCGATATAAAACCCTCGGATCTCATAAGTTCCACGCACCACTTTCTTGTCTCATAGTAAGTGCTGAGTGGTAGAGAGGATAGAGCAACGAACGCAACGGCATCCAATGTTTGGTTGGTGAAACCTAATTCTGAAGTAACGGATGGAGAAAGATTCGGTTCACGTGGCACCAAGAAGATAGAGAAATGGGATAAGTATGTTACTATTGTTAAAGCTCGGAGATAACGCCTAATAAATAACTCGTAGCTGCTGTTTACTATTGAGTTCGAGCAGACCTTACCATAATCCTACCTACATTCACATTCCCTTTCATATCCTCCTCAGTCAAGAACAGTAAAAGTGCTCACCGTAATCCTACCACAATACTCATTCCATTTCAAACCCTCCACAGCTAATAACAGTAATCGTGCTCACACTAGTCCTACGTGCATTCACATTCCCTTTCATATCCTCTACAGCCAATAACAGTAAACCTTCTCCCCTAATACTAGCTACATTCACATTCCGTTCCATATCCAGCACAGGTAATAACAGTTCACAGCCCTATCTTAATCCAACCTACATTCAGATTCTGTTTCATATTCTTCACAGCCAATGACAGTAAACGTGCTCACCTTAATCCTAGTTACATTCAGATTCCGTTTCATATCCTTCACAGTTAATAAGAGTAAAGGTGCTCACCCTAATCCTACCTACATTCACATTCCCTTTTATATCCTCCATGGTCAAACCCAGTAACTGGTTTACATACCTACAGTCACATTTCCTTGCATATCCTTCACATGCAATAACAGTAAACGGGTTTACCTTAATTATAAATACATTCACATTCCCTTTATTATCCTTAACAGTCTATAACAATAAACGTGCTCACCCTAATTCTACCTAATATCACATTCCCTTGCATATCTTTCACATGCAATAACAATAAACGTACTTACCTTAATCCTACCTACATTCAAAATCGGTTTCGTATCCTACATATACTGGTTTACCTTATTCCAACATACATTCACAGTCCCCTTCATATCCTCCACAGTCAATAGCAGTAAATGAGTTTACCTTAATCCTAACTACATTCAGATTCCCTTTCATATCCTCTACAGTCAATAGGAATTAACGGGTTTATCCTATCCTATCTACATTCACATTCCTTTTCATGTCCTCTACAGTCAATAGGAATTAACGGGTTTATCCTATCCTATCTACATTCACATTCCTTTTCATATCCTCCACAGTCAATAGCAGTAAACAGCCTTACCGCAATCTTAGCTACATTTTGATTCCGTTTCATATCCTACACAAGCAATCACAGTAAAAATCACTTACCTTAATCCTATCTACATTCACATTCCCTAGCATGTCTTTCACATGCAATAACAGTAAACGGGCTCACTTTAATCCTACCTACATTCACATCCCCTTTCATATCCTCCAAAGTCAATAACAATAAACGGGCTTACCTTAATCCTCCCTGAATTCACATTCCCTTTCATATACTTCGCATGCAATAAAAGTAAACGGGATCACCCTAATTCCACCTTCATTCAGATTCCGTTTCATACTCTACACAGGCAATGACAGTAAACGGCTTAACTTAATATGACTTAGATTCACATTCCCTTTCTTATCCTCCACAGTCAATAAAAATAAACGGGCTTACCTTAATCCTCCCTGAATTCACATTACCTTTCATATCCTTCGCATGCAGTAACAGTAAACGGGCTAACCTTAAACCTACCTACTATCACATTCCCTTGCATCTCTTTCACATGGAATAACAGTAAACTGGCTCATTTAATCCTACCTTCATTCAGTTTCCGTTCGATATTCTACACAGGCAATGACAGTAAACGGCTAACCTAAATCATACTTAGAGTCACATTCCCTTTCATATCCTCCACAGTCAAGAACAATAAACTGGCTCACCTTAATCCTACCTTCATTCACATTCCTTTTCATATCCTCCACAGTCAATAGCTGTACACTAATCCTATATACATTTTCATTTCTTTTCATATTCTCCATTGGAAATGACATTAAACTGGTTTACCTTAATCCTACCTACATTCACATTCCTATTAGTTTCGTTCACAATCAATAGCAGTAAACTGGTTTACCTTAATCCTAAATACATTCCCATAACTTTCCATATCCTCTACAGTAAATAGCAGCAAACATGCTTACTCAATCCTACCTGTATTCAGATTCCGCTTCATATCATACAGATTCAATGACAATAAACGTTTAACCTAACTCCTAATTAGATTCACATTCCCCTTCATATCCTCCACAGTCAATATCAGTAAACGGGTTTACCTTAATCCTACTTAAATTCACATTCCCTTTCATATCATACACAGTCAATAACAGTAAACCGGCTAACTTTAATCCTACCGACTATCACATTCCCTTGCATATCCTTTACATGCAATAACAGTAAACGGGCATCTTAACCCTACCTAGATTCAGATTCCGTTTCGTATTCTGCACAGGAGATGACAGTAATCGGCCGCACTGACTACGTTAGTATGTTAATTTTATCAGTCATAATTGTGTTTCCGATTTCAAAGTAACTCTAAATGGCCTTCAGATATAGGTCCTTTTGTTGCCTAGAACACAGCCCTAAAGTTGATTTTCCTCATTGAATCAAGATGAATTAGTAATTCGCTTTGAAAACTTTGTATTTAATTTCTGTCCCACAACACAACTAGCCTGCAGGCATATTGTAAAGTTCTTTCACGTTTAAAGTTCGAAGAGAAATATCCTAAAGCTTTTCGCTCCCGTGATCTATTACACTCTCATATATTTAACTCTCACATCAGCAAACTCGTTTTTCTGTAGAAACTGCTCTGTAACTGTATTATCCTGTATCGTCTTGATACCATATCGCTGTGCTGCCCTTCATATCATCAAATTAGTTGCCGTTGTAATATTCTTTTACGTTCACAAAGTATTAACTTTCATATCAGATAACCTATTCCTCTATTGCAGGTGATATTGTGTCATCCTGTAACGTCTTGTTACCATACTGCTGTGCTGCTCTTCATATCAGCAAATTCGTTGTCTTTGCCATATTCTTTTACGTTCACAAAGTATTAACTTTCATATCAGCTAACGTGTTCCTCTATTGCAGGTGATATTGTGTCATCCTGTAACGTCTTGTTACCATACTGCTGTGCTGCTCTTCATATCAGCAAATTAGTTGCCGTTGTAATATTCTTTTACGTTCACAAAGTATTAACTTTCATATCAGCTAACGTGTTCCTCTATTGCAGGTGATATTATGTCATCCTGTAACGTCTTGTTACCATACTGCTGTGCTGCTCTTCATATCAGCAAATTCGTTGTCTTTGTAATATTCTTTTACGTTCACAAAGTATTAACTTTCATATCGGCTAATGTGTTCCTCTATTGCAGGTGATCTTGTATTATCCTGTAACGTCTTGTTACCATACTGCTGTGCTACTCTTCATATCAGCAAATTCGTTGTCTTTGCAATATTCTTTTACGTTCACAAAGTATTAACTTTCATATCAGCTAACGTGTTCCTCTATTGGAGGTGATCTTGTATTATCCTGTAACGTCTTGTTACCATACTGGTGTGCTGCTCTTCATATCAGCAAATTCGTTGTCTTTGTAATATTCTTTTACGTTCACAAAGTATTAACTTTCATATCGGCTAATGTGTTCCTCTATTGCAGGCGATCTTGTGTCAACCTGTAACGTCTTGTTACCATACTGCTGTGCTGCTCTTCATATCAGCAAATTCGTTGTCTTTGTAATATTCTTTTACGTTCACAAAGTATTAACTTTCATATCGGCTAATGTGTTCCTCTATTGCAGGCGATCTTGTGTCATCCTGTAACGTCTTGTTACCATACTGCTGTGCTGCTCTTCGTATCAGCAAATTCGTTGTCTTTGTAATAATCTTTTACGTTCACAAAGTATTAACTTTCATATCAGCTAACATGTTCCTCTATTGCAGGTGATCTTGTATTATCCTGTAACGTCTTGTTACCATACTGCTGTGCTACTCTTCATATCAGCAAATTCGTTGTCTTTGCAATATTCTTTTACGTTCACAAAGTATTAACTTTCATATCAGATAACCTATTCCTCTATTGCAGGTGATATTGTGTCATCCTGTAACGTCTTGTTACCATACTGCTGTGCTGCTCTTCATATCAGCAAATTAGTTGCCGTTGTAATATTCTTTTACGTTCACAAAGTATTAACTTTCATATCAGCTAACGTGTTCCTCTATTGCAGGCGATCTTGTGTCATCCTGTAACGTCTTGTTACCATACTGCTGTGCTGCTCTTCGTATCAGCAAATTCGTTGTCTTTGTAATAATCTTTTACGTTCACAAAGTATTAACTTTCATATCAGCTAACATGTTCCTCTATTGCAGGTGATCTTGTATTATCCTGTAACGTCTTGTTACCATACTGCTGTGCTACTCTTCATATCAGCAAATTCGTTGTCTTTGCAATATTCTTTTACGTTCACAAAGTATTAACTTTCATATCAGATAACCTATTCCTCTATTGCAGGTGATATTGTGTCATCCTGTAACGTCTTGTTACCATACTGCTGTGCTGCTCTTCATATCAGCAAATTAGTTGCCGTTGTAATATTCTTTTACGTTCACAAAGTATTAACTTTCATATCAGCTAACGTGTTCCTCTATTGCAGGTGATATTATGTCATCCTGTAACGTCTTGTTACCATACTGCTGTGCTGCTCTTCATATCAGCAAATTCGTTGTCTTTGTAATATTCTTTTACGTTCACAAAGTATTAACTTTCATATCGGCTAATGTGTTCCTCTATTGCAGGTGATCTTGTATTATCCTGTAACGTCTTGTTACCATACTGCTGTGCTACTCTTCATATCAGCAAATTCGTTGTCTTTGCAATATTCTTTTACGTTCACAAAGTATTAACTTTCATATCAGCTAACGTGTTCCTCTATTGGAGGTGATCTTGTATTATCCTGTAACGTCTTGTTACCATACTGGTGTGCTGCTCTTCATATCAGCAAATTCGTTGTCTTTGTAATATTCTTTTACGTTCACAAAGTATTAACTTTCATATCGGCTAATGTGTTCCTCTATTGCAGGCGATCTTGTGTCAACCTGTAACGTCTTGTTACCATACTGCTGTGCTGCTCTTCATATCAGCAAATTCGTTGTCTTTGTAATATTCTTTTACGTTCACAAAGTATTAACTTTCATATCGGCTAATGTGTTCCTCTATTGCAGGCGATCTTGTGTCATCCTGTAACGTCTTGTTACCATACTGCTGTGCTGCTCTTCGTATCAGCAAATTCGTTGTCTTTGTAATAATCTTTTACGTTCACAAAGTATTAACTTTCATATCAGCTAACATGTTCCTCTATTGCAGGTGATCTTGTATTATCCTGTAACGTCTTGTTACCATACTGCTGTGCTACTCTTCATATCAGCAAATTCGTTGTCTTTGCAATATTCTTTTACGTTCACAAAGTATTAACTTTCATATCAGCTAACGTGTTCCTCTATTGCAGGTGATATTGTGTCATCCTGTAACGTCTTGTTACCATACTGGTGTGCTGCTCTTCATATCAGCAAATTAGTTGCCGTTGTAATATTCTTTTACGTTCACAAAGTATTAACTTTCATATCAGCTAACGTGTTCCTCTATTGCAGGTGATATTGTGTCATCCTGTAACGTCTTGTTACCATACTGCTGTGCTGCCCTTCATATCAGCAAATTCGTTGTCTTTGCAATATTCTTTTACGTTCACAAAGTATTAACTTTCATATCAGCTAACGTGTTCCTCTATTGCAGGTGATATTGTGTCATCCTGTAACGTCTTGTTACCATACTGCTGTGCTGCCCTTCATATCAGCAAATTCGTTGTCTTTGTAATATTCTTTTACGTTCACAAAGTATTAACTTTCATATCAGCTAACGTGTTCCTCTATTGCAGGTGATCTTGTATTATCCTGTAACGTCTTGTTACCATACTGGTGTGCTGCTCTTCATATCAGCAAATTCGTTGTCTTTGTAATATTCTTTTACGTTCACAAAGTATTAACTTTCGTATCGGCCAATGTGCTCCTCTATTGCAGGTGATCTTGTATTATCCTGTAACGTCTTGTTACCATACTGGTGTGCTGCTCTTCATATCAGCAAATTCGTTGTCTTTGTAATATTCTTTTACGTTCACAAAGTATTAACTTTCGTATCGGCCAATGTGCTCCTCTATTGCAGGCGATCTTGTGTCAACCTGTAACGTCTTGTTACCATACTGGTGTGCTGCTCTTCATATCAGCAAATTCGTTGTCTTTGTAATATTCTTTTACGTTCACAAAGTATTAACTTTCATATCAGCTAACGTGTTCCTCTATTGCAGGCGATCTTGTATTATCCTGTAACGTCTTGTTACCATACTGGTGTGCTGCTCTTCATATCAGCAAATTCGTTGTCTTTGTAATATTCTTTTACGTTCACAAAGTATTAACTTTCATATCAGCTAACGTGTTCCTCTATTGCAGGCGATCTTGTATTATCCTGTAACGTCCTGTTACCATACCGCTGTGCTGCCTTTCATATCAGCTAACTAATTCTTCTTTTTTGTTATTTAAAAAAATTTTGAAAGTAACCATTGCGGACTTTTTCATATAAGGTTTTAAGTAATATACATAACAGCTATTTACTTGAGAGCCTCATCGCATAAACATACCGACTTGTAGTGTAGCTATTCAGTAAAACGATTTAGCTCTTTAAGACATTTCCCAATTGGGAAAAACATTGAGAAAACTGTGGAGCTGTAGTTAGAGTGTATGTGCTGTAAAAAAATGCAGTTACCCAGTAATACAAAAACTTGAGTATTGCCAGGAACCACTGCGGCGAAACAGTGTTACACTTGCTGTGATAAGCCTATGTAACTGACCTTGATTTAGCACACGCGACTTCAACGTCCCATTTATAAGAAGTATTTCATAGTTGATTATTAGAATATACGAACACCTAATTTCTGTGTAATATGTAAGATATATTGTCAGGTATTTTTAGATATACTTAGGTATTTAAGATAAGGAGTACAAATTATTTTGTATTTTCCACATTAATTTTCATTCAGAATAGATACAATATTACAGGAGAAATAGGGAGTGAACAAGTGATGGTCGGTGTGACATTAGAATTGCGACATTGGGATCCAAAGGACTGGACAGGTTGTTAAAGAACATTTTCAAATAATGTATGATTATTTGAGTTTTTTATGAAGTGGACATATTATTATTAATATTATAGGAATATTTACATTTCATAAATATAAAGTTTTAACAAAAAAAAAATAGTTCAGTAGTTGGCGGCTTAAATATATCAGTCAGTTAAGTTCAATTAAGTAAGTGGTTAGTAAGATGTTTATCCAGACATGTTACTAATCCTTGACTAAATTTAATCCGTTAAATATACAGTTTTGGCGGCCACAAATAAATTTAATATTAATAATAATAATAAACCAGCTGAATTTGTAATAAATATAAGATCAATTCATACTTAATGAACTTATTATTTATTATAAAAAATTTTCATCCATAAATTAAATGTTATTTTAATAACAAAAGTATTGATATGTTAAATCTATATATAATCCTATAACATACATATACATATATACGTGTACAGTAGAACCCCTCAATGTCTAAAATTTAATGAAATATGTACTGAAAGTTTGCTACTTACGTAAAACAGGACTGAGATGTGTAATAAATTGGAACTGACAATGTAAAAACATGATATAATACGAAGGCATATACTGTACTACTGTATCACTTCATTAACATAGAATTTATTGACAGTAAAATAAAAATATGAAAAGACAAACACTAAACTATATGTTTCACTTGAAAAGAAAAGACACAAACACGTAACTATATTTTTAACTTAAAACCAGTTATCTTCATCTGGCGAAGAGACGTAAACCTTCTCGAGGATGCGATGTTACGCCACCGTCGCATAAGCGTAACATCATAGTGTGTTGCAGCTGCACATTGTTCGGGAGCGGCGGCAGCGTTGGCATGAGTAACAGCATTCTTAGAGGAATCTTTTCCTCGCTATCGCTATCTGCTATCCTGTCATCGTGTTGATCCTGGATCATAGATACTATCTCATGCTCGGTGTATTCTTCATTGTTATCTAGTGTTGTCCACTCTTCCAGGAAACTTTCATCAGCATCTTCACATCCTGGTACTCTTAGAATAAGCTACGTTTCATCATCCCGTGTTCTAAATGGTGTTCCTACAAATTCGAGGCTAGGCCAGAGTTTCTTCCAAGATTTCTACAGTAAAGTGTTACTGATTTTGTTTCAGGATTCAGCTGCCCAGTAAATTATATCCTCTACTGTAATCGTCTAATGTTTTTCTGGAATAGAAAGAGAACAATCTTCTTCAATTAATGTTTGCAGAAGCTTTTTCTGTGGCTCGGTTTTATCTTCTCGCAGCATACCTCGATTCTTAGACTGAAGCAAAGATGTCACGTTAGGTGGGGGAAAAAATTGCTATTATTTCTTTCCATACCAACTGCATGTCTGACGGATTTGAAGGAGAATTGTCTATCAAAAGTAGAGCTTTTGGTGGCAGTCAATTAGTTTCAATAAATTTTGTTACCGAAGGAACAAATTCATATTTGAACCTTTAAAAATATTACCCGTCAACCTTTTTATTACACTGATTTCTGTAACGAACAGGGTCATTCAAGTTCATATTTTTAAGGCCTCGTGACTTGGTGGATATTTGAATCACCATTAATGGTACCTTATTTGTTCCCGCGGCGTTACTGCGGGCTAAAACTGTGAGATGCTGTTTAAGTGTTTTAAAGCCAGAAGATTTCTCTTTAGAAGCAAGACGTTTAGTGGGAAGGGCTTTAAAATTCAATCAAGTCTCGTCCGTATTATACACATGCTGGAGTCAGTAATTTCCAGACGAAATCAAAATCTGTGAATTCGTTTAAATATTCTTTTCCAGCAAGATTATCAGCTGATAACTTCCCTCCGTTAACAGTTATTTGTCTAATTCCGTCCCTTCTCTTTCATCTATCCGACTATCTAGTGCTAGTACTAAATTCTAAATCACCATTCATTGATTTGTTTACCTGTAAAGCCTTTTATTCTATTAATAGGCCACTAATGGGCACTCCTTTCTGCCTCTCTTGTGTAAAAATACAGCCTCGTAGATGTTTTCATTGACAGAAACTTTCGCATGATGCCGTTGTTCTGAAGACTTTTCATTTGTAGCACTGCAAAACTGTATAATTTTTGATACAGAAATATGTAATGAATGCTCTAATATTGTTCGTTTATAAAATAACGCTCTTCTGTCAAATGCAAAATACACAGTAAATGCGAATTCCGACCTTTTTCGGCTAATCCGAACCAGCTATAGCTCCAATTTGTTCAGAATTGAATTGTTCCACTATATATATATATATATATATATATATATATATATATATATATAGTTATTAATTTTGCCTCCTTCTTGATTTAATCAAACAATGATTAATTTGTCTCAAGTTTTAATTAATTAGAACTTTTAGATTAATTAATACATTTTTATAAAAAAATCCTATGCAAATTCAACAAATCAGGCAAAGTATATAATTCACAGCCAAATATCAGCTTTGTAACGTCTCTAGCAATAAATAATTTCCGGTGGATATTAGCCTACCACATCATTGGTTATTTTATTAATTACTTTCCATAGACATTATATTGATATATCATAATAAATATAGAATAAAACTAATGTATGAAATTGAATTTGTCATTACGTCAAATATTTAATAAAAATAATAAATCTACTACCTGAATTTCTTTAACATATTTCAAATATTGTTCTATTAAATAATTAATAACTTAATAGTGTAATAATGATTCTTTAGTAATTCAATTTTGTAGCATAAGTTTATTAAATTATTTTACTTGGACTTTTTTTAAATTAACACTGTGTCATACTTCTCATTATCTAAATTATTAGGCAAATCTTTTATCTCAAATTAATACAATACTGTAATACAATAATTGCTCGCCTCTAAAATATGAATTTGGGTTTGTTAACTTATAAGGTGAAGATGGAAACGTAAAGCTGATCATAATCCTGTAGAGGGAATAAATCCTCAAAATTGTAAACTTGTGTCTGGTCATAAGAATAATTCAAGCATCCGTCTTCAAGTTGAATGTGTTTCCTCTCTGTGACTTTATTAACATTAAGCATTTATACTTCAAAAAACTACGAAGGTGACATATTATAAAATATTACTTTTAAATATTTATACAGTATTAAGCTACTTTGTCGGCATATAAATAAATATATTTTAATAAACAATAAAGCATTTGAAATTACCTGCTTAATTTGCTTTTATAAAAATAATTAAATAATTGATTTGTATCAAATAAAACATTACAAACAAAAGGTAACAAAATTTAGCAACTTACGTTGATATGATACTCCGTAAACTTTCTGTTATTTATTTTAATAGGTTATTAAAAAATATATATATTTTACTGCCTAACCTAAATGCGGTTTTTTGGTCTTGAACAATTACAACTGTAACAGTGCATATTCGATTACGTAATATAAAAAACAAAACTGGCGAGAACTCCGGCAAAAGAATTTTACTAATTTTTGTTTTCTGACGCCTACGTTTCTCAATAATTAAGTTAAACCGGTAAATAGAACTGGTTGTTTTGTATTCGAAAAGATTTGTAAGAACTTTTCAGATACAAGTTGGTCGTAGGTAAAAAAGATATTACAATAAAATGAGTGTTATGAGTAACATTTGCTTTTCGGTCCATAGATCGATTATTTAACTTCATGTATTTCTAGATTGGATATTATATTTTTGCGTTTTCTCTGTTGATGATTTTACAGAAATGGAGGGACTGTTTTACTCTTATATCTACAGTGTACTTTAACGCCCAGCTGTTTATTACAATACCATAAGTTTCAAGAAGTACCTTATGCGTCAAAATAAACAGTCCTTGAAATGAATCAGCTGTAGTTGCCTTTTCGATCAGCTGTGCCGACTTTTGATTGTTGCAGCTTAATCGTGTTGACGTATTTCCTTTGAGGTTAATTTTATTCTGCTACTACTGATAACTACTGCAGAGAAAACTTTTATGGTAGATCATTATTTTCACTCAATAGGAATTGGACGTACGTGCGGGCCAATTTTGTCACACACTGAATTACGTTTTCAGGAACAATTTCACTAAAACCCACCTAGTAGCGCTGTCATTATTAATGTTGTTAAAAAATGTTGAAGATCTGGTAATGTTTTGACAAAACGGGAAGGCTTTTCAGGTCGCCCAATTACGTATGTACTGTAAAACGTTCCAGAACGGTACGAGTGTTGCCTGAAATTGAACGAAGGTCATATAGAACATGTTTATACCAGATTCTAACCAATTTAGACCTTTTTATTTCTATGTGTTTGACAAAATATGTAAATAAAATAAAATGAAATAAAATAAAATCTTACAACCTCTTCAGTACTGTTTATTTGGGCGTATACGGATTATTGGCTTATATACTTCATATAGGGTGAGTGTAAAACACTTTTTGGTACTTACGTATTATACGGAGGGTACTATTATACCGCGCGCAGTTGTGGTTAGGTTAGGTTGTCATAAAAATGTTACTAGTACTTCCCTGTTACATTATGAAGATCAGAGGGGGGTGGTGCTAAATAGAGGTACAAGAGGTACCGCCGGAATATATATGTGGCGATTAGGAGTGACCGCGACTGACGGCGATGCGTTCAACTGAATTCTCGCTAATATCGTGTTTTTGGGAGGCGGAAAACAAGAACCGGTTGCCATATTAACAAGTAATTTTTACAGTAAGTCAAATGAAGTCTGTATTGTATCAATATTTAGTGTTCTTACGTCCCCTGCAAAATAGCCTATAAAAATACTGGCATCCCTAAATACGTAAGTATCTACTTTTTAATTTTATTTGCATCCCCACTGCAATATTTTAGTTCCTTTAAACAATAATTATTTTAACTTAATAATTTAAATTGGTATAAGCTTAAGTTTATAAAAAAAGTTGAAAATAAGTTCTATAGCGAAATGGCGTTTTGTTGGAAACATTTTTTGTTTATGTTTTCTCTCTTATAACGGAATCTCATTGTCCCAGATGGAGTTATAAATGATAGTATATTAAAAGAAACTGTGTTAACTCCGGGCGATGACAGGAAGGCAAGATTAATGTCGTGTGTTTGTATGTGCGTATGCGCGCGTGTGTTTTTATTTAACGCATGGTCGCTTTTGCATTACATTGAGCAGTTTAGCTTGTTAGACATATAATGTATTAAAATTACTTTTGTTAATTAATTAAACAATGATATGCAGATAGTTTGGCAGACTATTTATTTTTGTAGACATTTTCCATTAACTGTGTTTTCGTAGATTGTTTTCAGAATAGTAAAACTTGTAAAAAATGAAGATGTCTCAGTTTCGCTAAGACTATCACACATTAAATATAAAGTGGCAATGCTTAAAAATATCAGAGTCAAAATGAAGAATCAGGATTTTATGTAGGCCTACATCGATCACGACTCAGCCTATTAGAGAAATGTTGCCCCTTGAATCCAATAAAGATGCCCGTTATTGAATTCTGTGTTTGTGGAGTGTTGTAATACCCTTGGGCGTTAGGTTGATCGCTCAGAGAATCTCAGGCCTGTCTGATTACTCGCAATCACAGTCCAGGGTTTGGCATTGCTGCACGGGGCTTAGATTCTATTTTCGTAAACAAGTCTTTTTTTAATACATTTAGTTGCTTTTTTGTATTTATTTAAAACCGAATGTTTCTACTGTGTATTAAACTTTAAAATTATATTTATCGTATTATAACGTGATTTAAGGGTTTTGTCTCAGTTGTTATTCATAAATTTATTTGAATTATGAACTTGGTAAATTGTTAATATTTTAAAGGTTTCGTCAATCTTCATGAGTATTTTTAAAAAAATATTTAACGATTCTAATGTTATAAAATCGCGCAGCTAGTTAATATTCTTAATATAATCATCTTTGTTACCGTTAGGTATTCGTATACATTTGAGTGTCATCTTCTGCCTTTCCTAACATTAAAGCTTTGTTCTTTATTGGGAGTTTCGGAATGCCGCCATTTTCAACACATTAACTGCGCTCTTACATTATCTATCCCTCCTTCTTTTCCAGGACTTATTATTTCATTTTTTTTTGCATTAATTTTGCTAATTAACTTTCTTATTACATATTTTCTGTGTCCATTACTCTCTGCAATTTGACAAAATAGCTTTCAATTCTTCTTTGTATTTTTTTTTTTATTTAATCGTACATCTTATAACCTGTTTTAATATTTTTAACTAAATGTCACTATCTTATGTTCTAATGAGTGCATTAAAAACTTTATTAGTAGGCCCTATATGTATTTTTTGTAAATTCCATATTATTAGTATCCTCTATACGTATTTTTTGTAAATTCCATATTCAATTTTCCCCATTCTTTTTAATTTAAATCTAGGAAATTCAAATTGTTTTGTTCTCTCTTTCCATTGTGAATTTGTAATTATGTATTTTGTTGATTTATTTTAAAGTACAATCTCCTAATCTCCTTTATTTCGTTCTGAGGCTTCAATTATAAATACAGTATCGATTTTTGATAATGTAAGAGTACAGATGGGAAAATGGAGACTTCTGAAACGTGTCAATAAAGTAATGTTTAAATTTTAGAAAAGGCAGATGTGGGAACTCAAATGTATAAAAGTTTATATGTTAAAATGTTATAAAAATATTAATGTAGATATGAGAAAGAACACTAGAGCCTCCGCACACGGGTCGACGTTTGAACTGCTCGACTAGAGAAAAATCGCGTTCGTCTCTCCCCTCCACTCAACTTCCTACGTCGTGGCATTGAGGTTCGCAGACGGGTCGTTTTGTGCTCGTAAAAAACCGAGCAGTCCCTCGTCCTCTGCGTTCCTCGTCTCGTGCGATCGGTAGTGCACGGGATTTATCGAGTGAATCGCGCGATTCTACGTCATTGAGGTAATTTCATTTTCGTTCTTCTTTTTTGTGCTTTATTAACATTTACAAATTTTTTAAATGCTCGGTGAATGTTATGTTCGTTGATTGCAGTACTCGTAGTTTAAATTATAGTAGGTTAATTTCTAATTAGTTGTAATAATTATTTATAATATAAAATTCTGTAAACATTGAACTTCTAGTTCTAGGTTTCCAATGTAAAAGTCGTTGGGGAAATCGAAAGACACCCTGAACTATATGAAGTTGCTTGCTTGATGTAATCATCTTGAATTCACTGATTAAACTAATTTTAAAAATACTTAACCAAGTGAATGCGTAATTGCTTACTTGCTAACGCGTTTCAAAACATTCGTTCCTTTTACTTAGGATACGCATTCACTTAGTTAAGTATTTTTTAAAATTAGCTGAACTTTATATTCACAATTCTCACTAGAGTGGTGTATGAATCTTTCGACATTCTATAAAACGCTAAAAATTTAGTGTCACTCTGCTCCAGTTCTTGTGCACCAACAAATAACCGAATATTAAAACTACGTTCAATATAAGGAGGAACCCATAATCTACGGTTATTTCTTTTCAAGCTCCGCCCCCGCCGGTACCACAAAAACATCACAAAGTCTTCCTAATCACTACTTGAACTGCTCATTTTTATTACATTCGTTCTGGGTTTAAAATGCGGAGGAGGTCAGTTCTGGTCGCGAGATGCAAACAAACTGAAGTCGACCAATGTGCGGATGTCAGACACGCGAGCCGCAGATATCGCACATGACGACAGTGACGCGCGAACCTCTCGACGAGTCAACAATCGACCCTTGTGCGGAGGCTCGTTGAAACGGAGGAGAGAGACAACGTATTTTTTACGTTGGAAGTTTGCACCTTCCACGTTGAATTAAGCTTTGAAGGTTATTGATTATATTTGACCATATTCATTACCGTCTACAAAACCTTCTGCGCTGGAAGCTATTCTGCGATAAGCAAGTGTCTCCTAACCTTATTTTTATGACTAATAGGGCCCCTTGTTTAGGGTCAGTACTAGAATGCACGCATTCCTAAACGAATGAATTTGGTGATTTATTTGCAGCCCTTTGCGAATAGTTCATTTTCTTTATATAGTTTAAAATTGAAACTGATTAAAATATCGTAGTTACAACATTAGCGGTATGTTTACATGTACAGTGTCATCACATAAGTTAACGGCGTGTAAATTCCCAAAATTATAATACATCTTTGATATAATATAACATCTATGACAAATAATCTATCTGTACCTCTTATAAAAATAAAATCAGAATTTAGGTATAACAGCTATTGAGTATACAGACTTTCAACAAATAGAATTCCTCGTAAAGCGAATTTGGTTTTTAAAGTATTGAATGCCTTTGGAAATGCCGTATTATAATGCGCCGTTGGGTATCTGCAATTTAAATGCGTTGGACGAACCATTACCGAACAAAGCTCAACAAATATATCTTCCGTGGATACCAGGAAGAGTTTTATATTGTTCCATTTCAAGATAAATTTCGTGAAAATAATCCGAATTTACAGTTTTTTAATTACTTTAAATATATATTACACTTAAAATGTAGCAGTGACGATGTTTTATGTTGTTTTAACATTTTAGCTTGAATAGACAACTGTATTTTTTTAACCGTTTTCTAGACGTCTTTTTTCTTATGTTCCCAAGTTTTGAACTTTTAAAAACTGCTTCCTCGACGAAGGCCAGGAAAAACAAATTATGGTTTTGCAGTTGCATATAGGCGAACAAAAAGAATTACTGAATAGAGCTCTCTTGGGAATAGCAGAACAAAAATCTTTAAACAAAATAGATGACGCAAAGCGACCATTGGATTAAGAGAATTAGTGAGGGTTGCAGAGAATGAAAGCAGTGACAGCCGAAAAATCTTTATAAACCCAGACAAAGAATGAACCCAAAACGAATTGTTTTGAACCAAAAACAAATTGTTTGAACCCAAATTGAATGAACCCCAAAAAATTAATTTTCTAAAAATTCCAAATCCCATGAACCCCTTTCCCTGATCTAGTTTACGATCTCAAACAATTAGACAGAGTCGTGAGGTGGAGTTCTCTATAGACGCATCCGTTACCTGGTCGCAAGGAGTAGACGTTCTCGGGAATAATGACCTATTTATGGCCCCGGTAAAGAATAGGTTCATCTCGAACCTGCCGTTTGTCCCTCTATAACTCCTCTATCAGGGGTTTTGTGTCCCTACTTCAGATGCCTTACTTATTATGTTTCTCGTAATTCCTTTCTTATACTTTCAAGGCGATCGGTATGATTATTACAGTCTATGGATTGTAGTTAAGGATTTTGAATATAAGTAGGGACACAAAACCCTTATTAGAGGAGTTATAGAGTTACAAACGGCAGGTTTGAGATGGACCTATTCTTTACTGGGGCCAAAAAGAGGTCATTATTCCCGATAACGTCTACTCCTTGCAGCAAGGTAACGGATGTGTCAATGGAGAACTCCAGCTCACGACTCTGCCTATTTGTTTAAGATCGTAAACCAGATCAGTGAAAGGGGTTCATGGGATTTGGAATTTTCTTTTACTAAATTTTGAATAAATTCTCTAAATTTGATTTATAACATTTAAACGTATGGTACAATTAAAAAAGATGATAATAAAAGAGATGAAATAATGGTAGAATGGCTGGGTTAAAAAATATTAGTTTGCAGCTAGCACAAACAAAAACTAAACTGTTAAGATTAAATAAAGTAAGCGTAAATTATAATAAAATTATTGCAAGATGGTAAATTTTCTGACTACTCGCCTATGTGTTTATGGACAAAGAAGAGAGCAAAGACACTGTGTAACATATATTTCAGAATTACATCCACGAAATAGACCACCTTCATAACAGAGGCTCTGTGACAAAACTTTCTAGTCTCTTTAAAGGTCAGTAAAAATCAATAGAAATGATGATAAAGGAATCCAGGAGGAGTCAATATCCCGTGATGATATAGATCACGGCGAGGAGTGATTTGAAAATGTATGATGGTAAAGGTTTTCTTTTGAAGGCTGGCACTACAAGTCTAAGAATATTATTCTTCAGGGCTGAAAAATGTCGAGAGGTGTTTAAAACTTTTTTTATGGATGCATCTAAGAGCTGCAGCAAATATATACCATACATGCAGACATTGAGAGTACAAGTGAAGACTTCAACGTTCATCCTGTCCTATTTGTCATCTTGTAGACAAGTAAAAGGAAACATACCTCTGAAAGTTTCACCTCATCTTTGATCCAGTTCCGGGATACCTTTGAAATAAATACATTTCAACTTTAAAGCTGCTTCGATATCGTCAATCCGAGAGGTTTTTATAACAGCAAAAATCAATGACTGTTTCTTCTAATTTAAAGAAGTTTGTGTAAATAGTTTGAAGGTCTTGGCTTAAGTGATGAGTTTGAGGGAAACGAACAGATCGACCTTAATTAAGACTTGTCCTTTTTAGCTTTTCGGAACCCACAATAAGTCGGATAAGCGAATATTTATTTTGATTCATACAAGCCTCTTACAAAGCGAGATTATAGTTTTTCCTCCCAATGTTTTTATTACTATTTTGTGTATCCATGGATAAAAAAAACCCATATATACAAGAGTCATTGCAGTTGTGCCATCAAAGAAGACAACTCCATGTACCGCTGTAGAGGGTTAACACAAGAAAATAATCTACAAACTTCTGAATACTAAGCCTAAATTAAAAGATACTGTTAATAAAAAAAGACTGAAAATACAAATTCAATGAACTGGAGACTTTGTTTTACATGAAAAACCAAGTATGTAAAGACTGACGCAAGAGTACAAAAGACGGTAAAAAAATCTGAATCTGGAGACGATATGTCTTGTGTGATAAATGTTTACCTCATGCATCGAACCTAATCTCTTTTTGATGGATTAGGTTCTACAAAAACAATCAAATGGTAAGATAAAATTAAATCCTCCAATGGCTATACGGATTAAGATTTTAAATTACTTTACATGTACAAAAACATATTTAAAAAAGTGAAAAAAAAACAAATAAGAGGCATAAATCTGAATAAAATGATCAAATGCTATTAAGGAATAAGAGTTTAAAATGATTTAAAGGAAAAAGAGTAACATGTGAATAGAATGAAAGCTGACTTTAACCCACCAAATTGATCGTAACATCTCTTTTAACCTTTTGCCATTCCAAAGCCTTTGAAGAGTGATGGAAATAAGATTTAATATATAAGGTTTTAAAGGATCGCTAGCCTTGAGCGGTGTTTATGTTTGGATGCAGAGGGTTTGTTTGTCTGTTGTTGAGCCCAGCATTTCTTCGCCTGTCAAAATATTGTAACGTCAGTCCACGTTAAATATTTCGCACGATTGCTGGTGTACGCTTCTTTTGTGCATTCTCTTCGTACTTACCCTTAAAACAAATGGGTAGAAAATAGATAGGACTGAGTAAGAGGCAGTCCTTTGATACTAGGTGAA
Organism: Prosapia bicincta; assembly: GCA_036971475.1. Taxonomy (NCBI): domain Eukaryota; kingdom Metazoa; phylum Arthropoda; class Insecta; order Hemiptera; family Cercopidae; genus Prosapia; species Prosapia bicincta. The sequence goes on from JBAIZL010000003.1 coordinate 41,902,505, forward strand.
GATTATGATAACGGCCATGCTTATTTACCTAGATTAGACTTGCTGTCAACCGGGTTGCCTATGTCTTTCCCGGATTGGTCAAATTAAATAGATTATTAGGAGGCTAGTGCTATCTCTACTTATCTTCTATCCTATATTTTTCCTCCCAGTCAAGTTATATTTCAAATTTTAAGCAGGTGTCTGCTACAATATTTCATCATTTCATAACTTATGAATTATAAAACTGATAAACCATTTTATATAATTTTTCTGTTGCTATTTGGATATAAATAGCTTTTTTGTTGCTATTTTCTGTAAAAGAAGTTAACTAATAAATTAAATAATAACATAAATAAAAAAATATGTAATAATATAAACAAAAATGACTACACAACAAATCTTAAAGAAACTATTGGTTTAAATTCATATTTACCGGTTACGAAATTAAATCAATTGTAAAACTATTTAAAGACACTAATATCAAACCAGTTTTTTACACCATCAATAAAATTAATAATATAATAAATACAAATAATAAATTTAATAAATTGCATATAAGTGGTATTTATAGTATCAAATGTACAATGTGTCAAAAATACTATGTTGGAGAAACTAAAAATAAAATAAAAGACAGATATAAAGAACATTTAAAAGCATACATAAAACCTCGAATATATAAAAGCAAATTAAAAATTCACCTATTGAAGAACAAATAAAATAAAAACAACACTATTTTTAGGATACTCATTCTTTCAAACAAACAGCTAATATACTGTTTAAATGAATTTATCTTGACGACGAGAGGGCGTTTAAGGATAGCTGTTCATACGTTAGGTGTGCTAAAGTTTCAACCATACTCTTGGCGGGTAGAGCCAAAGTTCAGTTATGTGGCCAACTAGCACCATTAACGTAGTAGAGCATTTTACATACCGGGTATGGATTTTATTTAATCGAGTAATTGGGAATTACAAATTTCGTGATTGGGAGTTTAGGTTTTACACACCAATCAGATCTGTGAAAATAAGTGTGAAGTTTAAATAAATAGAATATGAGCGTCATATTCGAATCATTTCTTTTTGTTTAGTCACCACTGAGCAATTTCAATTTCTTACAGGCTTTTACGCTATGGTTTCTACAAACATTGGCAGCACAATGATGTTGTTAAAGTAGATTCAGTAATGGGAAATAAGAGGAAGGTCTGTAATATCAAACATGTTTTTGTGACGCAAATTATAATTAGTGTTTACGTTAACTAGTTGTTTAGTATGGCATTTTTTTATTTATGGATGGAGAAAACATGATAGAAATGGCATAAATTGAGAAGAACTGTGAAAATTTGCGTTGAGAAAAAACTATAATTCTGTAGTTTTTAATTATACTGGGTCATTTTAAATTAAATTACTCAAAAACCACAGAAATTAAATAAACCCACAAAAAATTGTCCACACTTAAGTTACAACGTTTTAAGAAAAACATAGTTTTCTGAATGAATAAAAGAGGGATGATTCAAAACTTAGTTCCAAATTAATTATGTAGCTAGTTACAACCTTCGGAGGTTACAGTCTAGCAAATAAACTGTGAATGTTTTAATGAGTTAATGTTTAACTGCTACTGTAAATTTTGTTTAAAAATTTGACATCCTTACTTTACATAAGTTCACCAACATAATCATTTCCAAATTGTTATACTTTATCAAAATCTATTATTTATGATCATTAGATGCTCATAGACCTATAACTTATAAAATTATTATTTTTAAAAATTAAATAAAATTAAACCGGTTTCTCTTGTGTTGCAGAAACTCCCTCCTGTTCCACACCTGCTACTTTACCAACGTCTCCCAGTCGTTCGCCCAGAGTAGAAAAGAAGCCTACTCCCAAAGAGAAAACACGTAAAAAAAAGTTGAGCCGCCAAGAAGCAGACGAAAGAGACAGAAAGATGGCCGCCGGAAGTGGGGAGGGCGCTCTGAGAGACCTGTCGCATCCGTCTCTCGGTGAACAACTCAAGAACCACAATACTGTCACCTTCAAGCTCGTCAGAACAGGTGAGTGAAACGTGTGTAGAAAGATTTCCACCAGGTTACACTTGTAATTAAAAGTTGACAGGCATTGCGGTATTGAAGAAAAACAAAGTGACAGTTACGAGAGGGTAGAAGCGGTTAACAGGATCGTAACTCTCCGATTCTTCTTCGTAGTGTCATCGCCAAATGCGAATATTTGAGTTAAAATATTTTGATAACTCAAATGGAGTAAATGGACTACCATTGTTTGACCACGTGCATGTGTGTGTGTGTGAGGGGGGAAGAGAGAGATAGAGTGAGTCTGTATGTGCGTGCGCTTCCGGGGTGTATCTCATTTACATATGTATATACTGTTTTATTCGTACATACATCTTTCATCGATTGCCCGATACCCAGTTTTGACCTTTCACTCATTTACTGAAGGACTTACATTGTCTTATCTGTTCTAACTACTTATTATTTATTCGTCCCTACAAAGTGTAGGCATCCCATGATTTTATTTACATCTAAAGTGTAAGATTATTTTGAATAACCCATGACTTTTACACTTACGTACCATATACGTAGGGTATTTCACGCTTCTCAGCCTTTAACAGTTCCAATAGTAGAAGAAAATTGCAAGAAGTAGTGTGTATATGTTTATTGCAAACTTTTCAAGGGTGTTGAAAGGCTATCTATTTCAAAACATTGAGTACATTTTCAAAACGTACTGCCAAGTTAGACTATAAAATCAGAGAAAAGAAACAAACACTCTAAAGATATTGCCCAAACCAACTATTGACGTAAACGTTCACCGGATGTTGAATTTTTAGATGTATCTTTTATCTAAACAAATTGAAGTTTTAATTGTAACTGACAAAGACAAACTGTAAATGTAACTGAGTACAGCTCGTTGAAGGTTTTGCTTTAGAAATATGTCTGTAGATATTTTATAATAACTGCATCTGAGCTTTATGTAACCATTGATTTTTATTTCATTTATGGCCCAGGATATAGCCTTACTTTAATTACAGTTTAGAGATTGGCGGTGTATTTTATATTGTTTCAGATTTTTATGATAAGAACAATAACTCAAAGCTTCGAGTCGTAAACCTTACTAAACCGTAACGTTACGTCTTAATAAGGCGCATTTCTCCTTTAGTGTAGCCTTTATCATTTTTTTAAATATAGGTGGTAATATAACATTTAGTCGAAGTGGGTGAAGGTGGACTAATGAACGAATTAGTCGATTTTTGATAATAGAATAACAAATAATCTTATCTGCCTTCTGGCGAATATGTTGGCCAATGTAGGTCGAAGAAAACCGATGAACCGAGGGGTATTCCGCTTAAAGACCATGTACACATCTTGCTAGCACTAATACACTTTAAGGTTTTAGAGTTGCTAATTAGTAAAGGAAACTGGTAAACGTGCAAAACACTAGGTTTTATACACTGTTTCATGAAATACAAGAGTTTAGCTTACTACATATTCTGGCGTGTAAGAGCCAAAACTGTTCCAACGTATACATTCTAGGCGTAAACGTTTTGATTTGATCAATGGAGGCCAAGAACTATGCATGACTAAATTATTCCTCTTTAGTCTTAGCATTAAATTTACTAACAGCACCTATACTCTAAGCCATAGATGGTCGTAAGTCAAGGGGTGTTAAATGAAGCTCTAAAACTACATGTGTATGTATATATACATGTAATAAATAGCAATATAACTCTTTCACTTTAACCCTGTATGTTAACTATCGGACCACATAGTTAACTTTCACTATTTGCGTAAAGTAAATAGTAAAATCTTCCTAGATTGTAGCGAGCTAACTTCCAGGAGCCTTATATGTTAATCCAGTCCTTTTGATATTCTGAGCGTGAAGTTAAAGAGGGAAAAATAGGATAAGAAAGATGGAGAAGGATATGGAGAGAGAGAGAGAGTAAAAATATCGAAATAAATTTATGTATTTCATTTAGAATTAAGTACACTACTTTGGCATCACAAAGGTTAAATAAAATAGCTGGATTCAAATTTAAATATTCTGTTAAAGATTCGTTCGCCTGTGCTTGTTCTCCAAAGCTAGGTGTAGGCCTATAGACTATTACCTACTTTCTACATTAGCATTGCTGTTATTTTATTCGTGGTACAATATACTCCAAACATACAAACACTAATGTATAAAACAACATCCACATGAGCTATGCAGGTTAACGTATAACACTTTTACGCTTATGTCATAGTTTAGAAAATCCTCTTTAGAACCCTCCAATGTCTATGACATATCTCTCTATGAACCAGGTATTTTCCCCTGCTTTCCTATTTTTTCTTGCTTTTTTAGGCAAAATGTTCCATTTGATAGATTATCAACAACCCAGATAGAAATAAAAATTGTTTTGTATATAATACAAGAGTATAATGAACATATATTTATTCCTAATGTATTGAACATATTTTTATTTATACTCCTAATATTTAATCTTTATGTCGTGACATAGGTGTTGAAAATTGTAATAAAATTATTAGCGATGAGCTTCAAACTGTAGAAGATGTAAAATAAAATATTCTTGTTTTCTTTATAGATACTTGCAAACAATCTATATAGCATATGTATAAACGTGTTACTTTATTCTTGTACCCGCACACACACACACACACACACACACACACACACACACACACACACACACACACACACACACACACACACACACACACATACACACACACACACACACACACACACACACACACACACACCACACACACACACACACACACACACCACACACACACACACACACACACATACACACACACACACACACACACACACACCACACACACACACACACACACACACACATACACACACACACACACACACACACACACCACACACACACACACACACACACACACACACCACACACACACACACACACACACACATACACACATACACACACACACACACACATACACACATACACACACACACACACACACACACACACCACACACACACATACACACATACACACACACACACACACACACACACATACACACATACACACACACACACACACACATACACACATACACACATACACACCACACACACACACACATACACACACACCACACACACACACACACCACACACACACACACACACACACACACATACACACATACACACACACACACACACATACACACATACACACACACACACACACACACACACACCACACACACACATACACACATACACACACACACACACACACACACACACATACACACATACACACACACACACACACACACACACACACACACACACCACACACACACACACACACACACACACACATACACACACACACACACACACACACACCACACACACACATACACACATACACACACACACACACACACACACACACACATACACACACACACACACACACACACACACACACACACACACATACACACACACACACACACACACACACACCACACACACACACACACACACACACACATACACACATACACACACACACACACACATACACACATACACACACACACACACACACACACACACACCACACACACACACACACACACACATACACACACACACACACACACACACACCACACACACACACACACACACACACACACACACACACACACACACACACACACACACACACACACACACACATACACACACACACACATACACACACACACACACACACACACACCACACACACACACACACACACACACACACACACACACACCACACACACACACACACACACACACACACATACACACATACACACACACACACACACACACACCACACACACACACACACACACAGAATAATCTAATATTTAAAAACTAAATATAGGGTATATGTCTCACACCGCACAAACAAACTTACGATTAAAACGTACGAGACTGGTAGACTGCTCTTCTTAGATAAAGTACAGGATATTGTACCTATTAAAGCACATATCCCGTGAACCTTCAATGAGCAGCATAACATGTACGACTGTTGGTTTTGTATCATCATCCTTTAAAAGATAAGATGCCCGAGTTGTGAAGTGGGCAGAAGCACTTGGCTACTAAACCAAATGCAGTAGTTTTATCCCCGTTACCGACAAACAATTTCTGTAAGCTTTCCAGGTAGCAGATGGAGTCGGCCCTTGAAAATGAATACTTAGTGCAGTTGAACCTAGGGTAGTAATGGACAGTCGAAGCTTATTTCTTATCACTTTACTTCTCTTTAACTTTTTATGCCAAACACTAGCGCGCATGGATGTGTATGTGTGTGCGCGCGGCGCGTGTGTGTGTCTGTGTGCGTGTGTATTTCAGTATGTATGTATATACACACAAATATTATATATATATATATATATATATATATATATATATATATATATAACGTTTTCTTGTTTAATAATCTAAACAACATAGGTTATTCAAATACAAGTATATTTATTAATTTATATTCAAAGCTTTTCGTTGATAAATAGCACCAACATCATCAGGAATGAATCAATCAACATTCATTCCTGATGATATTGGTACTGTTTATCAACGAAAGCTTTGAATATAAATTAGGCTAATAAATATTCTTGTTCTTGAATAACCTATGTTGTTTGATATATATATATATATATATATATATATATATATATATATATATATATATATATATAGCGCAAATCTTTATTCTTGTTATATTACTCTTGTATACATATTGTGTGTGCTTTATTTAATACAATAACGAATGATTGAATGTTTGAAACAAATAGTAAAATAAATGGATAATTTTACTTACGGCAAAATATATCCAGAGAACGTATCATGCCTAATACATCTCTTCAAAGCTATAGCAGTTCCTTTGTGAAACGTAAAAAGTAAAAGGTTTTTCAAGATGGAAGGCGATCGATAAACAGGCTATCTATTAAGAATAAGGATGCGTGAGTTGTATGAAGGAAATGAGAAAGTGATGTATGTATAATACCTTCCTTGACATTTAAGGTATTATTTATTGATTTCTTGACAGTTCATACTCAGCAGAGGTGTTAAGGAAATTATGTTGAAGACGTTCAAGGTCATATAATCACGAAGAGTAGTCTCATTTTTACAACTTTCTACAACTTTTTTTGCAGAAGAATTTCAACAAAAGTGTGTAATATTTATGTATTTCGGATTTATGAATAAATCTGTTTCAAGAATTTTACGGGAATTTTTTAATATTTTGATTTTATTTCTTAAGCTTCAAGCTTACAAAATTATTTAAAAAATATATTTTTAACTACTCCTTCCCCAGCGTTAAATTTCCTGAACTTTGTCAATGAAATAAATGTTGAGGAATGATATTATCAATGCATCTTGGATATCAAGTGGACATTGACAGCAGATATTCATATTGTTTTACATAGTAACTCTCCGGAATCTGAACAGAGTTTATTTTATGAATTGATTGGTGCATGCTGAATATGCTTCCCATCTCATCGATGTATTAAAACAAAACATATAGGCAAGTCTTTTCAGATGTCGTTGCTCTCCAGTGGGTTGTCATGGTTGATCTTCTGACACTCTTTCCAAAAGATTTTCACCTCACGGTATTAGCAATTCTCTTTGTAAATTGTCTCTGTGGTGCAGCAACAAGTACGTTGCTAGTGCCAGTGATGTAAAGTAGGCCTAGATTTTTTAATGAGTTCTGCAGGAAATAAATTTTAAATATTTCTTTACGAAAAAACAATTAGCCACAAGACACCACTGTTTGGCTTTCATGAAAAGCCGGACTGTACTTAACGAAAGCCTTGCTTTGTCAGGTTTGACTCACTCCCAGTGCCACTATCTCGCGAGATAATATCCTTAATTCTTCTTTTCCCATTCTATTCCTGCAGCACTTCTCTGTGACCACCGGCCGAGAGTAAAAGCACACCATAGTTGGGGTGTTGAATGTGACTGCTTGAGTCTCCTAAATCAAGGACTCTAGATATCGATATATGGATCCTATTTATACTCATTCCCCTTACCTTGTTCCGAACGGTAACACTGACTTCAATTTAGATATGCTTTAAAAAAACTTGTTTTGATCGATTCAAATCACAAGCCATAATTAAACGTGGCATTTCCCGTCATGTGGAAGAAGTTATTGCCTATCCTCTTAGAATAGAGATTTAATTTCACTTTTATATTTTCTTGGAACAAATGAATGAGTATGCGTATCATATACTCGCAAAACCTTAAGTATATCAATTCGGTTTTTATTCAGTTCAGTTCAATTGTCGCGAGTGGCTGCGATATAAAAAAAGGAATGGTAAACTTGTTACGGAAAATTAAAATTAAATTATGACGTTTTTATTGAAAATAAATTTATTTAAATTGGGAAAGTATAATAAACTTCCGTTTTAATTTTATTTATTTATTCGAATATTTTTGGATAATTATATCCCTAAATTTTTATCGACTTTACGTAGAACTGAATTAATGAATTCTAGCTCATGTACTTATTATTTCTTAAATAAATTACAGCCACAGACCAACATGTATATATATATATATATATATATATATATATATATATATATATATATATACAGCTTCGTCATCATAGATTACTGAATAAATTATAACAAGTATTTCTAAGATTAAGACATACACCCCTAATAATGTCCACCATAATGTCCTAATCCACCCCAAAACGAAAGAATTTAGCCTAATTCTATAACTATTGTATTCAAATAGTACGTTTACACACAATAATTAATAAATGAAAATAATTTAGTAAGATATAATTTCATAAACCTAACAGTCGAGCTACATAATTTGTGCCAATCAGGCTACAAACGTACTACAACCCTTCGCGGGAGTGTTCTCTATCTATAAGTCACTATGTTTCATTTCGACCTGATGAACTGTGAAGTAATGCATAAAAGACAAATAGATAGTCAGTTATTTATACATATAAATATATACAAATAAATATATACAAATAAATATATAAATAAATAAATATAAATATATAAATGTAAATATATAAATAAATAAATAAATAAATAAATATATATATATATATATATATATATATATATATATATATATATATATATATATATATATATATCAAAGACCAACGTTGCGTATTTACAACGTACGTAAATTCGAGTTAAAGGAAACAATTCTGAAATTGTTTTTCGAGAGCTCTTAAATGTTTCACGGCTTAAACACCTTTTTTTATTATCTTTCACGGTTCAGTTCTTATAGCGGCAGTCTATAAAGAAGAAATAGTATTTTGTATTTTATTTATATACTTACTTTTATTGTAGCTACTCCAAGACTCGTCTCTATTAAGGGAGTATGGGATCTAACATCTCTAACGAAAAGAATTATTTTCTTCGTGGGAATAATTTTTCTTTTTTTTTGCGTACCCTTTCGACACGACATAATAAACACATTAGGGACAACAATTCTAGATATAAAATAATGTACTAACATAATTATAGAACATTTATACTGTTTATTTATGTATGTACTCGTGGAGATATGTTACTCAAAAATCCTTTCACGAACAAATTGAATATGCTTTTCTTTGAACAACAATATCTTATATTATATGGGAGTTATAAAATATATTAATAAAAAATTTATAAGTACAAAAATGAACCGAAACCTTTACATTTATTACACTTTTGCTATTACTTGCGACCAGACCTTTTGTTAATTAAAGGTTGTTAAATTGTTAACTTACACTTGGAGGAAACGTTTTCATCTTATGACTTCTTCAGCCTCGTATTTTTGCCTCTAGAAATGCTGCAGTTGTGCTTCCTCGGTACCATTTTTTGAAAGTTAGAAGTGATTTGATCGAAGGGTATGTGTGATATGTATCATGTTTGTTCATTTAGGATGTCATTTTTATGTGTGTTGCTATGTCTATATATTCCATAATGCATATACTACTGTCTAGTATATACAATACACAGTATAGACATACTGTATACTATATATTTCAAGCAAACTCATAAATAAAATAGCACACCAATTCAAAAAAGCAGGATATAATATAGCTTACAGAACAACAAATAAAAGCCAAACGGCCATCAGACACAGCATTAATAACAATACCATACCAACACTTACAATAACCCAGGAGTATTCAAACTAAAATGCAACAATTGCAATAAGTTCTATATTGGACAAACAGGCAGATCTTTTGCCGAAAGATATAAAGAATACAAAAGCCCACTACACACTACTATTGAATCCACATTCGCAAATCACCTCATGGACACTCATGCAAAAGTATGGAAAATAACATGAGCATCCTCCACACATGCAACAAAGGCCATAAATTAAACACACTAGAACAGTATGTAATACATAGACATAGCAACACACATATAAATGACATCTTAAATGAACAAAGACGGCACAGATCACACATACTCTTCGATCACATCACTTTTAACTTTCAAAAAATGGTACCGTAGAAGCACATCTGCAGCATTTCTAGCGGCAAAAATACGAGGCTGAAGAAATCGTAAGACGAAAACGTTTCCTTCAAGTGTAAGATAACAATTTAACAACTTATAGTTAAGAAAAGGTCTGGTCGCAAGTAATAGCAAAAGTGTAATAAGTAATTAACAACCAGCTCGTCATGAACAGCAAAAAGATTTCGATATTTGCATTTATGTTAAGGACGGGGTTTATCATCAAAATAATATAATTTTATGAAAACTGTAATCAGGTATTTCGTAGCAGGAGAGTTAGGAAAAGTATTTAAGGTAGTTAGGAAAAGTATTTAAGGTCATCGTACTGGTTTGCTTGCATCATAATACTTAATGCTTTTATTTAAAACTAAAACTTTGTAACTGTGTTGCAACATAGCTATATTGTAATGTAGTATAATGCAGTGCTCCGTTTAATAAAGAAACCTTGAGTTTATAAATCAACGCGTTTTGTGTACGCATTAAGATGAGGTTAAATTTTGTTGTTCAATATTTTGAAACATTTCGTGTCTTCCTGAGGTCATTTTACAAGACCAGGTGTTAACGTTACATCCACCCCTGAGAGTTAATGTCTGAGTAGCGGTGAACGCAAGAAACTGGAAAGGAATGTGGTTAAAATATCAAAGAGAATTGTCTATAACAAATGTTTAGTAACAATAACGGAGGGATAGACAAGGATAATATAGTTCAATAAATAACCATTAAACTCAATTTTTAATAATTAAAATATTGAATTGTAAACAATACTTAAACTGTAACAGTATAACCTTTTTAAAGCCGCTTGTATTAATTACGAGATTTACTTTCTATAAGAGGTGCAGATTAAAATCGAAATATTGGATTAAGCAAGGCATATGTGAGGAGCAAAATATTTAGGTGTCCTGCAATTAGAAATATACAGAGAACAAGAGAACAGGCTGTAATGGCCGATGAAATTCTTAGGCAAAGCATGATGGATAGGAAGCCAACATGGAGATTAGGTATTTCTTAATTGATGATAGATCCACTTCTCCAAATAGGTCTAGCACACACAAAGTGTATAGTTCACCAGTTAAGTGGTTAAGAAGGCCGACTCGTGAGCAGACGATATGGGCCGTGACAGCTGCTCTCTACAAATTGACGAAAGCATACAGACTTTATCATATGCGTTACCCAGGATAGGTTAGTTTCTGTAGTTAACAACGAGGTTTTTCTGCAATATTGATAACGTCTGTAAAATCGACATCGAAATTTCACCAAGAAAACTCAGATCAATTTAGACGTTAATCCAAATAATAAATTTCATGTGTTTTTGTATACGATTAAACATGTCAAATTTCTTAAACTCAATGCTTATGACAATTGTCTTATAATATGAAAATTCAGTTATTTTTTATTTTAAAAATTAATAAGTGGTTTCTTCATTATTGGAGATAACGTTAAAGTAAGTGTTGTAACATTAGCCACTTTTCCACACCACACAGCACAACTCTCTTACTACTTTCCCTTTCTCACTTCCTTCTTCCCTCTTCTTCTCTCTCTCTCTCTCTCTCTCTCTCTTTCTCTCTTTTTCTCTCTCTTTATTTGCGTATTTAACTCTGCCGTTTAGTATTTTCTCATTGTAACAAAGTAGAATTCGACTTCGTGTTTATAATCTTCATTTAGGATTGTTTCCTTGTGTTTAAGACAACAATAAGAAATTAACTTCACATGATTTTTCAATGAAGCGTGTTGATTTTACATGTATGTAACCTATGTAATTTAGCCTTGGCAAAATATATTTTTACACTCTGTGAAGAATAAAAAGGTATAGTTTTATCTGTGACAAGAACTCTTCGTACAATTGTTTGTAAAAACATTAAAGACATTTTAATAGTGAAATTGTTTGGACTGTATCTGTGACGTTTTTATCGCTCCTCGTATAAAGGTTTCCATAAAGGCGTTGCAAATCGTTGGAGAAGAATGCGTTTAACGGGCGTGGATAGATTGCCTTGGTTTTATGCGGTTTAGTTAAAATTACTTTGCTTAAATTGAATTGCCGGCGTTAATGTAAGGAGCGTGGAGCAAACGTAAAGCCTGCAAGGTTCTTTTCTCGCGAGACGCCTGTCGGGGAAATTAAACATTTAAAAAACTGTCAAAAACAATTACCTCGTAGTTGGTAAGTCACTAAAGTTGTGTAAATGTTATCGTGTGGAAAAAGGTGTAATATTAATTTAATCTGTTGTGCACTTGTTCCAAATTAACAATTTTGTTTTATTCTATTTTCTGAAGTAGAATAGGTGAAAAAGGATAGAGTGGGACCAGATTTTCTCGGCTGTTTTGAATGTTTTTAAAGTGTGTTTCGATTTTAATGATTGGTCCCTTTTTATCTACACCGTTTTCATATTTGGAAGGTTTGTCTTTTCTTGAGATACGTAGATGGCCACTTACAAGACAACGAACGAAGTAAGGGTTTGGATTCTCTCTATGGTAACACAAGAGTAGCGTTGTCTTGGTGCAAAACTCTGCATGGGCGATTCCGCAAAACAGGTTGTGTTTCTCTAATTTAACTAATATGCACAATTATTTCTCCTCATCCTTCAGATACGCCAATACAACTGTCTTATCGCCTTGAATACAAAGGGTGTTTAAAAGATAATAATCGCTGTAACATCGCTGTAAAACATGTCTTATGAACGGTCATTTGTTTCATCCTTCATAAGCGACGATATTATGAAGTTAAAAGATTGCCCAATATAAACCTTGTAAAAAGACAGATAATAAAACAAAATATCTCAAAGGAAATAATGTTCTTGTAAGGCTTCACCTAAACCTGTAAATGTTATCTGTTATGCATTTTACTTTCCCTCCTCCTTCGTAAGCAAAATGATAGATTGGTATTGACAAAATTTTGAAATGTAAAAAAGGGTTTACTTCCGAAAGCTATAATCAGATCCTTTGAATCTCTCCTTAAGCGCGATTCTTTTCTTCACCATTTACAGGCGATAATAATATGTTTCCTGAAAGATTTCTTTAAGAGAATTGAAAACATAAAAGCTTTTATTTTTTGTGCAAGCAATCATCTGATACAAAAAAGCCTACCCCCAAGCAAGATTTTGTTCTTCATTTTTCGTAGGCCATAACATTATTTAATTCGACTCATTGCCTTAAGGAAATCCAGATATTACTGTTTCTCTAAGAAATCATATAACACTGAAAATCCTACTCCTAGGCAGGATTTTGTTCTTCATCCCTCATAGGCAATAGTATTTAAATACGGATCGCTTTTAGAAAATCCAGATGTTGTTTCTGTAAGCAATCATCTGATACTGACAATCCTTACTGCTATGCACGATTTTCTTCTTCCTCCTTCATAGACGAAAATAATATTTAAACAGCTGATCGCTTTAAGAAAATCCAGATGTTGTTTCTGTAAGCAAACATCTGACACTGACAATCCTTACTGCTATGCACGATTTTCTTCTTCCTCCTTCATAGACGATAATAATATTTAAACAGCGGATCGCCTTAAGAGAATCCAGATGTTAATGTTTCTGTAAGCAATCATCTGATACTGACAGTCCTTACTGCTATGCACGATTTTATTCTTAATCCTTCATAGACGATAATAATATTTAAACAGCAGATCGCCTTAGAGAATCCAGATGTTAATGTTTCTGTAAGAAAACATCTGACACTGACAGTCCTTACTGCCATGTACGATTTTATTCTTCCTCCTTCATAGACGATAATAATATTTAAACAGCGGATCGCCTTAAGAGAATCCAGATGTTAATGTTTCTGTAAGCAGTCATCTGATACTGACAGTCCTTACTGCCATGTACGATTTTTTTCTTCCTCCTTCATAGACGATAATAATATTTAAACAGCGGATCGCCTTAAGAGAATCCAGATGTTAATGTTTCTGTAAGCAGTCATCTGATACTGACAGTCCTTACTGCTATGCACGATTTTATTCTTCCTCCTTCATAGACGATAATAATATTTAAACAGCGGACCGCCTTAAGAGAATCCAGATGTCAATGTTTCTGTAAGCAGTCATCTGATACTGACAGTCCTTACTGCTATGCACGATTTTATTCTTCCTCCTTCATAGACGATAATAATATTTAAACAGCGGATCGCCTTAAGAGAATCCAGATGTTAATGTTTCTGTAAGCAGTCATCTGATACTGACAGTCCTTACTGCTATGCACGATTTTATTCTTCCTCCTTCATAGACGATAATAATATTTAAACAGCGGACCGCCTTAAGAGAATCCAGATGTCAATGTTTCTGTAAGCAGTCATCTGATACTGACAGTCCTTACTGCTATGCACGATTTTATTCTTCCTCCTTCATAGACGATAATAATATTTAAACAGCGGACCGCCTTAAGAGAATCCAGATGTCAATGTTTCTGTAAGCAGTCATCTGATACTGACAGTCCTTACTGCTATGCACGATTTTATTCTTCCTCCTTCATAGACGATAATAATATTTAAACAGCGGACCGCCTTAAGAGAATCCAGATGTCAATGTTTCTGTAAGCAGTCATCTGATACTGACAGTCCTTACTGCTATGCACGATTTTATTCTTCCTCCTTCATAGACGATAATAATATTTAAACAGCGGATCGCCTTAAGAGAATCCAGATGTTAATGTTTCTGTAAGCAGTCATCTGATACTGACAGTCCTTACTGCTATGCACGATTTTATTCTTCCTCCTTCATAGACGATAATAATATTTAAACAGCGGATCGCCTTAAGAGAATCCAGATGTTAATGTTTCTGTAAGAAAACATCTGATACTGACAATCCTTACTGCTATGCACGATTTTTTCTTCCTCCTTCATTGACGATAATAATATTTAAACAGCGGATCGCCTTAAGAGAATCCAGATGTTAATGTTTCTGTAAGCAATCATCTGATACTGACAGTCCTTACTGCTATGCACGATTTTATTCTTAATCCTTCATAGACGATAATAATATTTAAACAGTAGATCGCCTTAGAGAATCCAGATGTTAATGTTTCTGTAAGAAAACATCTGACACTGACAATCCTTACTGCTATGCACGATTTTTTTCTTCCTCCTTCATAGACGATAATAATATTTAAACAGCGGATCGCCTTAAGAGAATCCAGATGTTAATGTTTCTGTAAGCAATCATCTGATACTGACAGTCCTTACTGCTATGCACGATTTTATTCTTAATCCTTCATAGACGATAATAATATTTAAACAGCAGATCGCCTTAGAGAATCCAGATGTCAATGTTTCTGTAAGCAGTCATCTGATACTGACAGTCCTTACTGCTATGCACGATTTTATTCTTCCTCCTTCATAGACGATAATAATATTTAAACAGCGGATCGCCTTAAGAGAATCCAGATGTTAATGTTTCTGTAAGCAGTCATCTGATACTGACAGTCCTTACTGCTATGCACGATTTTATTCTTCCTCCTTCATAGACGATAATAATATTTAAACAGCGGACCGCCTTAAGAGAATCCAGATGTCAATGTTTCTGTAAGCAGTCATCTGATACTGACAGTCCTTACTGCTATGCACGATTTTATTCTTCCTCCTTCATAGACGATAATAATATTTAAACAGCGGATCGCCTTAAGAGAATCCAGATGTTAATGTTTCTGTAAGAAAACATCTGACACTGACAATCCTTACTGCTATGCACGATTTTCTTCTTCCTCCTTCATAGACGATAATAATATTAAAACTGCGGATCACCTTAAGAGAATCCAGATGTTAATGTTTCTGTAAGCAAACATCTGACACTGACAATCCTTACTGCTATGTACGATTTTTTTCTTCCTCCTTCATAGACGATAATAATATTTAAACAGCGGATCACCTTAAGAGAATCCAGATGTTAATGTTTCTGTAAGCAAACATCTGACACTGACAATCCTTACTGCCATGTACGATTTTTTTCTTCCTCCTTCATAGACGATAATAATATTTAAACAGCGGATCACCTTAAGAGAATCCAGATGTTAATGTTTCTGTAAGCAAACATCTGACACTGACAATCCTTACTGCTATGTACGATTTTTTTCTTCCTCCTTCATAGACGATAATAATATTTAAACAGCGGATCGCCTTAAGAGAATCCAGATGTTAATGTTTCTGTAAGCAGTCATCTGATACTGACAGTCCTTACTGCCATGTACGATTTTATTCTTCCTCCTTCATAGACGATAATAATATTTAAACAGCGGATCGCCTTAAGAGAATCCAGATGTTAATGTTTCTGTAAGCAGTCATCTGATACTGACAGTCCTTACTGCCATGTACGATTTTTTTCTTCCTCCTTCATAGACGATAATAATATTTAAACAGCGGATCGCCTTAGGAGAATCCAGATGTTAATGTTTCTGTAAGCAGTCATCTGATACTGACAGTCCTTACTGCTATGCACGATTTTATTCTTCCTCCTTCATAGACGATAATAATATTTAAACAGCGGACCGCCTTAAGAGAATCCAGATGTCAATGTTTCTGTAAGCAGTCATCTGATACTGACAGTCCTTACTGCTATGCACGATTTTATTCTTCCTCCTTCATAGACGATAATAATATTTAAACAGCGGATCGCCTTAAGAGAATCCAGATGTTAATGTTTCTGTAAGCAGTCATCTGATACTGACAGTCCTTACTGCTATGCACGATTTTATTCTTCCTCCTTCATAGACGATAATAATATTTAAACAGCGGACCGCCTTAAGAGAATCCAGATGTCAATGTTTCTGTAAGCAGTCATCTGATACTGACAGTCCTTACTGCTATGCACGATTTTATTCTTCCTCCTTCATAGACGATAATAATATTTAAACAGCGGATCGCCTTAAGAGAATCCAGATGTTAATGTTTCTGTAAGCAGTCATCTGATACTGACAGTCCTTACTGCTATGCACGATTTTATTCTTCCTCCTTCATAGACGATAATAATATTTAAACAGCGGATCGCCTTAAGAGAATCCAGATGTTAATGTTTCTGTAAGAAAACATCTGATACTGACAATCCTTACTGCTATGCACGATTTTTTTCTTCCTCCTTCATTGACGATAATAATATTTAAACAATGTTCCTCTTTTGGGAATTCATAGCTATTTCGTGCGTATACGTTGCTAGCAAAATACCCTCAATAAAAATGTAGATCTTCCAAAATACACGGCGAGGCAGACAGTAATAGGTAATAAATTACAAAGTCCCTGAAGGATTGTTGTCGCTAGAGGAAAACATTTGTTGTGTCTCAGCGAGGGCAGACGAATTTCCAGCCAGTTAACTTTACTATTTGTGATGTTGGTAATGCTGTATGTCTTTCTAGGAAGCGACACTATAATACAATGCAGAAATGACCCTGTCTGTCGTACAATAAAGCGGAATAGCGTAGTTAGCGTACAAACGTACTAGATGGCACTGGAGTAAATAGTTAAGAAGTGTGTAATTATCGGTTACATATAAAAACAAATTGCAAAAATAAATTATTCCTGGTGATTTAGTATTCCTTAGTAACACGAGACAAGTAATAAAACTTTGTGCAGATGCTCTAAAATTGAAATATTTATTTGTTTCGTTATAAAATGGAAGGTTATATTGTACAATACAACTACCAATTAAGGAAAATTCAAAGATAAACAAAATAATGTTTGAAAACGTAAGCTAACAGTTCATCAAGTGGATTCGTAAAGTAAATCTTAGTATACAGTATTTCATTACCGCACCTACAAAGAGGTCATCTTTCATGGTTGTTTGGGGAAGGGAGTATATAATAGCTTAATGCTATATTGCAATATAGTACAAAGTAGCATCCAGTCTTATAACTAAGTTTCGTTACCTTCTCTGTCTAACTAAATACATTCTAGATTACTAATATTGAAAATATCTTTAAAACCGATAACTACAAACAAATATTTAATGAAGAAAATTGAAAAAGAAATCAAAGCATCTACAAAAGTAATAAAAAAGGGTTTAGTGTTTTTTATACGTTAAATTCACTCTTGCACTCAAAAAACCTTCTGAAATTTTACAAGTTGATTATTTTATTGCTTGTAACAAATGTCCTGTAATATCTAATAACCTTTATATTTTCTTTTAACCCATGGCCTCCTAATGATTGGAGGTAATAACTTAATAAGAATTGTGATATTAGACACATTTCAACACGACCCAACACAACGCCCTAGTGCTCTCTCTTTTTGTCATCCTTCTTTCTATTACTCATATTACTTTTTTATCGTACATCAAATTGGAATGTAGCCTTTCCCAAAACTGTAACTAACTACATAAGTTTATAGGCTGCTATACGGATTCGTCTCAGACGATTTTGTCGTGATTATACGAATAAATCTTTCGGCGCCTAATCGGCGTGGCATGTTTCTACAAATATGAAACACGTATCGGTGAGATTTTGTTTTTAAGAGTGTAAAAGGTTTTTTTTTAATAAACAAAGTTTGCATTGAATGACCCAGAGATTGCTTGTTTAGGTCCATTGCTTCTACTGAATTGTTTGCATGAGAAAATAGGCCTCCATTGGCCCACCAACACTTTTTTTGCTACACGATATCTTACACTGTATCTGAATTCTTAACGAACCGTACATTGTACTATTTCTATAATACAGTTTTTGTGTCTCAACATATTTCTAAACCAACACTTAGAACGTAGGATACAGTACACACCAAGACATAGGAGGCATCATTTGGGTATAAGGTAGGATGGTTCACCTTGAAGGTGCTTGTTGCGGCAGTACAACCGCTACGCGACAACGTCCAGCCTGTATTGCTAAAGGGACGGGATTTCAGGACGCTTATGTAGCGCTTCGCCTGACATCAGTTCTGCTACTCGACTTTTTACTTTCTGTCGGCGTGCAAAACTTATTCGTATAGCATGTAATAAAAAAAACGAAATATTTACGGTTCTTGAATCACTAATTATCTTTATAGTTATTGGAATTCCAGGGTCAATGTCGATTAAAAGCTCTGTATTTGTGTCTATTCTTTATCAAATGAAGACGTGTCAATTTTAGTACGTTTCTCATAGTTTCATCTGTCTACTATCTTTTCAAATTCTTCTCTCGTCTTTTGTTTTATTGAAGGAAAGAAAAAATATACTAACTAAGGTAATCCTGCATCACTTGCGCACATTCATATTGAATATATAATACTGTTCCAAATGTCCATTTAATAAAAGTTGTTTTCCTTAAAAATATCGAAATCTGTATCTAAATTGCATACACTGCCACTTCTTCCATATTAGATTCACTCTCAATATAATATAATGGTTTCTATATTTAATTTTAAGGTTTTGACATTTTATAATTCAATCATTCAAGAAGAAATTATATTATCCAGTTAGTTAATTTATCCAGTTAAATACCATTCCATAATTACAACAAATTTTAATCAGGTTTATTGTGAGATAGTATTCTAACTCAATGTAATTTTTAAGCATATGCACAGGTTGGGGTTGGGCATTAAAGTATGTTGAGCGAAATGTGTAATTTGCAAGTGTTGAATTTAATTTTGGGAAGCTTGTTGTTTTTTTTATTTGAAAAAATTATTAATTATAATAATTAATATATTATTAATTATATTATTAACTATATTATTATTTAATGTTTACAAAAATAAATTAAGCTCAATATAATGTTATGTTTCTTGAACAACTATGAAATGTTCCTTTGCAAATTACTTATTTAAAAAATAAGAAACTAACCTCTCAGAAATTTTAAAAGTTAAAATCTAAATATTAAATACTAATGTATCTGGTAATGTTATTGCAATTTTTCAACTACTATAGTCTAGGTTTTATTTTGAATTATAAGGCATAAATTGGGAGACTTTCAAAATTAGATATTACTACTTTATATATATATATATATATATATATATATATATATATATATATATATATATGCAAACAGTACTTAAATATACTTATATATACTTATATGAGTGCTTCTCACTATTTAGATGTCCAAGGACTATTTTTTAATTTTGTCATAAGTTTCAAGTTCTGGGGCGTCAGTGCCAAGTTTTACTTCCTCTCTGCATCTCTGAGGAGTTTCTACACAGAAGGCAAAATTTTTATATGTGAAATAATTGTTAAACATTTCTAAGTATCCGTACGGAGTGTTTCTAAAACATACATCTACAAGCTAACTTCAACTTATTCTAATTCATTAATTTCCTAGACTAAGCTGTTTTAAGTTGTTGTATTTGAAAATTGTCAGCAGCAAACAGACAATTTGTTTATGCTAAATATATATTATTAACTCTCCTCTTACAATATATGTGCACTTTTGTGATGTATTTTCAAAGTATGTTGGAAAATAAACAAAGCCTCAGTAACAAATTAAATAATTATTACAGGTAAATCAACATGCTGTAAAATATCATGCCCCAATAATAAATACTACATGAATAAATAATAAACAACAATAATAGAAATGTTTTCTACAGAATATAGGAAATTATTTTTTTAAAGAAATAATAATTTTAAAACAAACTCAGTTAGAGATGTATTCAGGGTTTGTTAAAATAATAAAAGCGTATTTCAAAGAACATATTTACAAATGTTGACCTAAATTGTAAGTTGTGTATGACAAATGGACAAAATATTTATTTTTAAATAAACTTTACATGCTTTAATTAATCCATTGCCACTAGCTTTCTATTGTTTATGTATAATGCATCAGTTAAGTCTGAACCAATTATTAACATATCGCAAAGCTAGAACGTTTTGTTTATTCGTTGCCATAGCGACAATAAACCTGAGCGTCCTGATAGCATGTCCGCACTATGTAGACATTAACGTAAATACGTATATGCCTGCAATTAACCGAATTCCACTATTCCACTATTGACAAACACTCAAGAGATAATTTTATGGAAGTAAATTATAGGTTATGTCTTCCCTCTGTATTTGCAGAGTACTTCCATTAGCTTAGCTTAGCTGTGGTTATTTCCTGGAGCGTTCAAATACTATAGGTATTATAATTTCCTTTGCATCTTGGTACAAATTTGGAGCCAATTGCTGTAACACGATACATGTGTAATTCTAAAGTTTTCTAACAGAAAGCGTGTTTTCATGGCTAGTTAAAACAGTATACGTCATTCATTAATAATAAAATATTCGATTTTCAATATATTATGGTATTCCCTTCAGGAATCTAATATTCATGAACGTAAAAATATGTAGGCTATTTAAAAAACAATAACGTAAATTTAAAATAAAATACTGTAATATAATTCAATCACTTAAATAAAAAATAAATGTATAACCATCTATTCTTGGACAGTCTATGTAAAGGGCAAGTAGAAAATTTAAATTGTAGTGCTGATGAGTTTTTGCATTAAATGTTTTTTTTATTTATGTGTTTATCATTTATTTTATTTAATGGTAATGTTATTGTTGTTTTTGAATTGTTCGAAATGTGTATATTCTATGATATAAACACAATAAATATACACAAATCACCATTATAAAATTTGTATTTAAAATATATATTTTGAGTATAACTCATGCTACCACAAACATATAGCTTTAACTAAGGAAATGGATCATAACCTGTCATATTTTTACAAAACTTAGACGTACAAATGGGCGTTGCCAGATTTACAACCGAGCCTACTATTATATTTACAATGAACAAATATAAATATATTTTCTAGGTTTTATTTAAATTTGGCAACGCCCAGATCCGGTTATAACTTTTGTAAAAATGACAGGTTATGTTCCATTTCCTTAGTTAAACTTTTATATTCCTGGTAGTATCACTGATGATGATGACACGCGTATTGGAAAGCGTATGTATTTAAAGTTTTATAATTGTGAGTTGAGTATATTTATTGTGTTTATGACCTTAACTCACAAGCCGGCTTGAGTAATATTTATATTCCATGATGTTTATGTATTTAGTATTGGGCTCCTAAAGAGATATAGTGTATTGGGACTTCCAGGAATATATTAAAAATATTTAACGTTGAATTGTCTATAAATATTTTTAAACCTATAAAATTGAACTATGCTTGTATAAAATGTTTATTTTTTCAGTTTATACCATTATGATAGTAAAATATTTATTGTAGTTGACTTATATTTTATTAGAATTTCGAATTATTAAAATCTATTTATGATAGAAGAATTGTGTATGCGTTTTAAATTAAACACAAAAAGGCGTTTCTCATTCTATACTAAGTAAAATAAATAAACTTAAAGCCTACTTGAAATGATTTTAACTCAAGTTGAGAAACGTCAAATAAAGAAAAAGCTTTCCCTGACATTTATCTCTAAACATGTTTAATGAAAGTATTTGGCATAAAAGATTGAATAACAGATATTTTACAAGATCATAAATGTAATGTGAAAATGTTTTTATAAAATTTATTTAAAATGTTTTCAGATATATTTTAACAATTTAACCGTTTTAAGTCCAAGTAGAAAGAATAACAATTCTGTAACGCGGCTCCATGACTTCATAACACTTCTAACATTAGCGTAAATAATTGTTTGCGTCTACTTCAGTGTTACAGTTTTATAAAGACAAAGGTTTTTCTATTTAGATAACCCTACTTTTAACGTGTTGTCTCAGCCCAAACCAGCGTCTGTCGAGGACTGCATGGGATTCCTTATCCCCAGGGTCCACGCCGAGTCCTAAATAAATAATGCCACCGTCTCGCTCGTATTTTGTTGCTCAGTTTAAAACGTTTTCCATCCACTTGAATTTAGCTTTAATTTTTCATACTGTACATTTTGTTGGGGCCCTAGTTTTCACGGGATGCTTTACGTCATTCAGTGTTCGCTCAGATAAAATGTCAAGGACTTAGGCATTGAAGTAATTATACATAAATAGTTAGAGCTTCCTTAACAAGTTATAAAAGAAACAGTTTATGCAATATGACGGCTAAAAGTTAAATTCTTTTATTTTTAAGGAAATACATTTTGAGATTCGAGCTTACAAAGGATAGGCAAGGAATATTGTTGTATGGAGGATTAAAGTGAAAATGTTAAAACCCTATAGCATAGGATAAAAATGGGACAGGTTGGCTTACTCTTGCGAGAGAAAGATTATCGACCAACAATCTTACTACCTAAAAGGTGCTCCTCCACACTCTTGCTCTTGCAAGGATGAGGAAAGGTAGACGGAAGTAGATAGAGCTAAGGAAAGGACATGAAAGGATTGGAAACAAAGGTGGCAGCAAGTGTCACAACACAATTGTTTTAATACTAGCCCATTATACGATGAGAAAAACGTCACGAATAGTATTTAACAAACGTTAATGAAAGTTTTTTGTCATAACAAAAGTATGACAAATATATACTTAATACTTGTAATGACTGTCGATCATACCATAATTGTAAGTACTAAAAGTATATATATCACACACGTTTATATACATACATATATATATATATATATATATATATATATATATATATATATAATAATTGAGCAAGAATACTTCATGTTCAAGAATCGTCATGATTTAATTTTGTAAAAATATTTTAGTAGATAATTATTTTCCTGAAGATGCTGGTACTATTTTATCGGCGAAAAACTTTGAATAAATATATTCATTAAAAGTATTCTTATTTTTGAAATATTTTTAATTTATTAACTATATTACAAGAAAACATATCACCATATTTAATATATTAATATATATATATATATATATATATATATATATATATTTATATATTTATATATATAAGTTATATCAACAATTTATGTGAACATTTCATAATTAAATGCGGGCTAGGAAAATTCCTGCTTACGCAGCTTTTGTATTATATAGGTGGTGAGAACAGAGCCCCGGCAATGTGTAAGTCGCCTCTGTATCGCACAGACGTTTTCAGCTCCAACTGTATGTACATCAGTTGTATTTGAATTGTTTTATTAAGTATAATTTATATAACAGTTTTACAAATTAATTGTTTATTAAATTCAACAAAGGTTTGTAAAAATAAAATCATTTTTTTAAAAACCTTTCGTGCTTAAAATAACACGTAACTGGCGCAGTCGGTAGGACATCTCGGGAGAACTAATGAACATAATTTTTATCGATTTCAATCGTTAACCAAGATACTGCAAAAACTCGATTCATTACAGAGCCCATATCTGTAACGACATCAGGAAAACGTTAGTAGAGTGAATATCTACAACAACTTAATAGAACGCATATCTATTAAGAGCACGAGTGAATATCGTGTAAGTGAAAAGTGAAATAGTAATCAAATGAGCAAAGTATTTTGGATCCACTTGTAAGTAGATCGTAAGAAATAGAGTTAAGAAAAAGTAGAGTAAATACTTTTAATTTTATATAATTGATTTTAATTTTATTATTTTAAAGAAAATAATATTTTAAAATGGCAACGCCAACATTAAAGAAGGAATATCTTGATATGATTCCTGAGTATAGTGGAGAGCCCACTATGCTCCACAGATTTATTTCAATATGCGATAAGGTAGTAAATAAGTTTTATGTAAACGAAAATCCAGAGGATTTTCAAAATGAATATCTATTTTCTTCAATACTAGCTAAGTTAAAAGGCCAAGCATTAGAAATGGTAGTAAACTCAAATTCATATAATTGGTATGAGATTAAAAAAGTATTATTAACCAGCTATTCAGACAAAAGAGATTGCTTTACTTTAAATTTAGAAATGGCTGAGTTAAAACAAGAAAATAATGAATCACCTTTTAAATTTTATAAGAGAATTCAAAAACTATTAAATTTACAGATCTCATTTTTTATTAATAAAGAGCCTCAAAGACAATTGGCCAAAGATGTTTTGATAGAATATGTACAGAAATTAGGGTTAAGAGTTCTCCTTAGAGGTTTACATGAACCCGTAGGATCGCTGATGCGCACCAAAAATCCAGATTCTCTTAGCGAAGCACTTAACATGCTTACTAATGACTTTCAATTTAAAAATAACAAATTATTACAAAATATTAAACAGAACATTCCACCTAGGGCCCCACAATACCCGCCTATTCGCAAACCCATTCCTAACAAACAAACCTTCCAAAATTATAGGCCCAACTACCAAAATAATCCTAACCAATTTACTAAACCTAACTCATACGTACAGCAAAATCAACAACCGAGACAATCTAACAATTACACACCATTAAAAGTTCATCAAAAATTTGAACCAGAACCAATGAGCATTTCCACACGTCAAACAGGGAACACAATTAGACAAAATAGACTTTATCAGATGACAGAGAAACCAATAGAAGAAGAAAATTACGATCAAACTATGAATCAATTGACTGAATAGATGACTAACTCTTATCTGACCGAACAAACGGATTATGAACCGCAAGAGGACCCTGACAGCTACATAGACTTTGATGATTCAACGCAAGAGGAAAACGCATGTGGATTCACTCAAGAAGACAATCATACCCAAAATCATTTTTTAGGACTAACCACATTAAAAAGACATTTTCCATAATGCATATCGAAGACGACACAAACGAACTACCGTACATCCACTATGCCAAGACCAACCTAAAGATGCTGATTGACACTGGAAGCACGAGATCATTTATTAAAAAATCAATAGCTTTCCAATTTTTCAAAAACACCCTAAAACAAGAACCATTTGAAGTTAGTACAGCTCATGGAGTATCAAAAGAAAAATACAGTTGTACGCTGCCACTTTTGGGAAAAGAAACAACCAAATTCTATTTATTTGATTTCCATAAAGATTTTGACTTACTCCTTGGATTAGATAACATAAAAGAATTAAAAATTAATTTAAATTTTGGGAATGATAAATTAATATTTCGCAATAAGCAAATCCCGATTAAATATTTTAACACAGAAGAACAAAATAATAATAATAACAATAATAATAATAATAATAATAATAAAGGCGAATGTCAGGAACAGGACGCAAAAAAGGGAACAAGTTATGTTATACAAGCCCGCACTAGCCGAACGATTAAATTTAGAATACAAAATATTCAAGATGGAGAATGACTCTTACCATACAAACTCTTAAATGGATTAGAAATTCCGCAGTGTATAGTCTCAGTACACAAGGGAGAAGCCTACTGCCCTATAATAAACAACACAGAAGTAAATGTAGAATTAACAGTAAATGAACCATTAGAATTAAAATCTTTAGAAGAATACAATATCCTTGAACTTGATACAATGCAAACGAACGCTATTTTCAATTTATTAGATTATAAACAAAAAAAATCGAGAAGGAAAAATTTAGATTTATCAAAATTTAGAATGGAACATATGAACATAGAAGAAAAATCCGCTATAACAAGTTAAATAGAAGATTATGCAGATTTATTCCATATCGAGGGAAACGATTTAACTTTTACCAACCAAATAAAACATGTTATTAGGTCATGTATACTGATGAAATTCCCGTATACTCTAGAAATTATAGTTATCCAGAGATTTAAAAGAACGAAATTAATAAACAAACTGACGACATGCTTAAACAAGGAATTATTAGACCTTCAAATTCTCCATGGAACTCTCCTGTCTGGATTGTACCCAAAAAACAAGACGCTTCTGGCAAAAGAAAATTTCGATTAGTAATAGATTTTAGAGGATTAAACAAAAAAACATTTGACGATAAATTTCCCTTGCCGAACATTACAGACATATTAGACAAATTGGGACGGTCTCAGTATTTTACGACTTTAGATTTAGCCTCAGGATTTCACCAAGTAGAGATGGATAAAAATAGCATAGAAAAAACAGCGTTTTCAACAGAAACAGGACACTACGAATTTTTAAGAATGCCCTTTGGACTAAAGAATAGCCCCCCTACATTTCAAAGAATTATGAATAATATTCTGAGAGGCATCCAAATTGAAACATGTTTAGTTTATTTAGACGACATTATAATTTATTCCACTAGCCTCCAAGAACATATACAAAGACTTAAAGAAGTATTCGACAGATTACGCAAAGCCAACTTTAAAGTACAGCTGGATAAAACAGAATTTTTAAGAAAAGAAGTAGCATATCTAGGACATGTTGTTACACCGGAGGGCGTAAAACCCAACCCAACAAAGATTTTGGC
This sequence comes from Prosapia bicincta, assembly GCA_036971475.1. Classification (NCBI taxonomy): domain Eukaryota; kingdom Metazoa; phylum Arthropoda; class Insecta; order Hemiptera; family Cercopidae; genus Prosapia; species Prosapia bicincta. The sequence goes on from JBAIZL010000003.1 coordinate 41,930,109, forward strand.
AATCAAGGACTATCCAATACCTAAAACCACCAAACAAATTAAAGGCTTTTTAGGACTATTAGGCTATTATCGAAAGTTTATTAAAAACTTCGCCCAAATAACAAAACCGTTTACTAACTGTTTAAAGAAAAATGCAAAAATAAACATAGAAAATCCAGACTTTATAGAATGTTTTGAAACATGTAAAAATATATTTACTAATGAGCCCCTTCTACAATACCCAGATTTTGAAAAGGAGTTTACTCTAACGACAGACGCTAGTAATTATGCACTAGGAGCAATTTTAAGCCAGGACAAAAATGGAAAAGACCTTCCTATAGCGTATGCCAGCAGAACTTTAAACGACAGCGAAACTAATTACTCCGCGATTGAAAAGGAATTATTAGCAATCGTATTGGCCACAAAATATTTCAGGCCTTATTTATTTGGGAGAAAATTTAAAATTTATACAGACCATAAACCTTTACAATGGTTATTTTCAGTTAAAGAGCCAAATTCCAAACTTTTAAGATGGAGATTAAAATTAGAAGAATATGATTATGACATAAGATACAAAAAAGGCAAACTAAACCAAAATGCAGACGCATTGTCTAGAATACAATTAAACGTCACTGATAAAAGGTCAACGAACACCCAACACACTGTAGAACCAGACCTTGAGTTATCTCCAGCTGGGTTACTGCAACATTACTTCCCGGAACTGAACGATAGAGATAACGAATCTATGGTCGTACAACTCGACGCAACAGATAACGCCAACTTAGAGGTTAATGAAGAAAGCGACAGTCAAACTATTCACTTCAATTTTGAAGGGAACACCCAAATTGAAATACCAATTTCCGACGAGCCTGTAAACTTTGGAAAAAATCAAATATTTTTATCATTAGTAAAATATGAGCCGAAGAAAGTAAAAATTATAAAGCTATTTGGAACTTCAAAAATTCGTTTATTAGTCGAAATATCGGAAAACAATTTTAAAGAAGACATAGTTAATTTTGTAAAATTATATTTGGTACCCAAAATAAAATATAATCTATATTTTGAAGACGATTTTTATGAGAAATTTGCATCATGCATAGCCAAAAATTTCAAACAAACTGAACTAAATTTAGTTAAGTGTAATAACAAACTCTTAGACCTAATTTCGGAAGAAGATACCTTAGAAACGATAAGTAATTATCATGTTAACAAAACCAATCACCGCGGGATACAGGAAACATACTAACAAATTAAGCGAAGATATTATTGGCCTAATTTAAAATCACTAATTCAAAATTTCATAAATCAGTGTGACATATGTCAAAGAACCAAATACGACAAAATTCCCTTACAGCTAGAAATGACCTTGACACCAACAGCTGCAAGACCATTTCAGATAATTCACGTTGACACAATCTCCTTGGAGAAGAATTCGTTTATCAGCATAGTCGACGCGTTCTCACGATATGCTCAAGCTTATCGCTTGGGAAGCTCTCAAGCTACAGAGATTGCAGACAAGCTATTAGATTACTTCACGCATTTCTGCTTACCAACAGTTATTATCTCAGACAATGGAACGGAGTTTAATAACAGAATTGTATAGGAGATATTAGACTTGCATAAAATCAAAATTCACTTTATCAGCACACAAAACCCCCAAACAAACGGATTATGTGAAAGATTTCATTCCACTTTAATATAACACATAAGGCTGTTAAATAATCAAATCAAATTTAAAAAAGACAGTATAATTAAGAAAGTTAAATATGCTATAATAGCTTATAACAATAGCATACATTCAGTCACAAAATTAACGCTGTGCGAAGTTTTATTTGGACACATAAATTCAAACACTTTATTAGATATAGATTTAGAAAAGCAAATTGTAAATGACTAGGTTTTAAACCATAAAGAAAAAAACAAAAATACTTTACGAAAACATTAGGGATAGCAATCAAAGAATTATAGAAAACATTTTAGGAAAAAGAAACGTAAACAAGGAACCACTTCCAGAAATACCACCGAAAGTCTATATAAAAACAGTCAAAAGCAAAGCAAAACGAAAAACAGATATAGCAAGGAAGAGATAGCTTCAATAAACAAGGAAAGAAAAACTGGTAAAATAAAGCCTAGACATCATAACACAAAAGACAAAATACATTTGTCGAAAATTAAAAGGCCTAAGAAGATAAAAAATGTAATTAATGCTCAAAATAATTTTCCAGGTCCCTCCTGTTCGTCATTGGCACAGCCACCGACTCAGCAGAGATCAGAGAAATATAATAACCTCGGAATAATCCCAATAGATCTTCGGCCGGCCAAATTAGAATCTTCCTACCATACCTTTGTCCACTATTTTAATGTAAGAAACTTAGTTGCTCATTTAAAAAACATTGATGCATTATTATTATGATGTATTGCAAAATTTTGAAACTAGTTACTACAATTGTAACGGTAGCTTATTAAACAATGAATATGTAACTGATACCAGTAATAGAATAAAAGATATTGTTAATTATTTTAAATATGTTAATCACAGTAAAAATGTAATAGAAGAAAATTTAGAAATTATACTCTTAAGAGAGAATGGCAACAAAAGAACAAAAAGAGGTCTTATAGATGGACTAGGATCCGTTATCAAATCTTTAACAGGTAATTTAGATGGATATGATCGCAAAAAATATGACAAAATAATTAAAGATATTGAAAATGAGCAAATTAAAATTAATTATCAAATTGAATCTCAATACTCCTTTAGTAATAATATTATGAAAGAATTAAATAAAACTCTAATTGTAATTGATGAAAATTTTGAAGAATTAAAAAATAAGTTAAGTATTGTGAATTGTAATGTAAATGACTTTGTTGAACTAGAAAAATTTAGAAGTATTCTAAACCAATTGAACATTTTATATGACATAATGTTACAGGTAATCACAGATTTAGAAAATTCTCTTACATTTTGTAAACTAGGTGTTGTACACCCTAATGTTATCTCAACCCAAGAATTATATGAAGAATTAAACAAAATTTATAAATATTATAATGAGAGGTTACCTTTAGAACCTAAAATGGAAAATATGTGGGAATTAGAGAACCTGATTAAAGTTAATTGTAAACTAGATTCTGAAAGGATTGTATACTTTATAAATTTATCCATTGTAGAAAAAACTCAATTTAAATTGTATAAATTACATTCTATACCCACAAAATATGAAACAGATTATGTAACAATTATACCAAAAGTAAGGTACATATTAGTGTCTAACTCTGTAATATTAGGTTTAGACAATGAATGTAACTGTAAAACCGATTCCATATACTTTTGCTCATTCGACATTCTAACACAACATAAATTAGACTGTGAAGTGTCCATCATCAGGAACAACGATGCCAGCAACTGTGAATATACTGCATTAGAAGTTACAGACAACTTAATTAGCTGGATCCCAGAAATCAACCTTTACCTGGCGACCTTCCCCAACAAGCAGACTCTGGAAATTACCAATCGCAAGGCAACTACCACCGTCACCTTTCAAGGCATATATTTGATAAAAACTAATAATGATTCAGTCTTTTTCAACAACATGAAACTGAGCCATACATCAACAACTTCGGGAGCCCATCCTATTTTCATGGACACGTCCAAACTACAATTTTCAATGAGTAAAATGCCAGAATTCTCAGTAAACGTTAAACGCCTAGAGTTGGACAAAATAAACACGGAAACCATCTCAAGAATTGACCCAACTATGGAAATAACCCACCACATCAGTATCTGGACTATTGCCCTTTACGGAGGCGTAATCAGCAGCCTTATATACTTCGCCCTCATCAAGAAGAAGAAGAGGACTTCAACCGATGCCGAAACTTCGCTAACCCCCGAAGTTTTCTTTAGGGATGGAGGAGATATATGAACAATTTATGTGAACATTTCATAATTAAATGCGTGCTAGGAAAATTCCTGCTTAAGCAGCTTTTGTATTATATAGGTGGTGAGAACAGAGCCCCGGCAGTGTGTAAGTCGCCTCTGTATCGCACAGACGTTTTCCGCTCCAACTGTATGTACATCAGTTGTATTTGAATTGTTTTATTAAGTATAATTTATGTAACAGTTTTCCAAATTAATTGTTTATTAAATTCAACAAAGGTTTGTAAAAATAAAATCATTTTTTTTAAAACCTTTCGTGCTTAATATAACACGTAACTTATATACATATGCATATATATATATTTATATAAATAATATAAATAAATAAAAATATATATCTATATCGCTGTGTATGTGTGCGTGCGTGTGTCCGCGCGTGTGAGCGATACGTATTCCTTTACTCATAGATAAAATTAATGAATAGTTAATGTGTCGTGTAGATCTGTTCATTTTGTACTGCATAAAACTGCAATTACGACGTCTCACCAGAATCACATCTAGCTTTGTCGTGTGGTGATAGTTGAAGTGCGAGTTAGGAATGCAGCTTGTCAGTCAAGCATTGACGACAATCGATTCAAATATGAACCAAGCAATAGGAATTCCTTTCTTTATATATATAGTATTTTATTTATCAATTTACTATATAAATATATATTTGCAATAATATTTATAAAAATAGATCTCGAATATTTTCATTAATTGTTCATATATTTACATTATCAATGTATTTATTTACAATAAACAGATATACTACATTGACCTGAATTGTTTGTAAGTTCATTAATAAATAACTATATCTAATACAGACATATATCCACATGTACCTTTACATCAATATATTTTCATATATATGAAAGTATATATATATATATATACCCACACATACACACACACACACACACATACACACACACACACATCTATATATATATATATATATATATATAACTCTCTCTATACATATATATGAACTCTTATTACATTTAACTCTCTTATATAATAAACTCTTATTGTTTGTTAAATAGTTCTATCACTTACTATCCCTGAAGGAGCTGATAATACATTAATTAGCGAACACCTTTGGACAATATTTAAATTAAAACATTTCTTGTACTTGAAATATTTTTATTCATTTATTATATTAAAAGAAAACGACCTTTTATATAGTGAATATTTGTGTATGTGATGCACACATACGTGATGCATAATGAAATGTTTCATATCACTTGGCTCATCATGATACTTACACGTAGTACAAGATGTATTAGTTTCAACAGGATCCCCTAAACCACACTCCCCGTGTTTCGGAGATATAATGCAGATGAATAGGTTCCCTTGGGATAATCCGCATGGGATGAATTTCATCGAGAATAATGTGTGTACTCCGCCTGCCATTGTATTGGTCGATACATAAAATTTAATCGAAGGGTGTTCACATTTAATCGTAAAATTGTATGAGTAAAATTGTATGCAGAAATATGATTGTTTGACTACTATAGAGTCTACTATGATTGTTTGACTACTAATTACTATAGAGTTAAACAGAGTTAGACATAGTATTTATTATTATTGGAGTCCTGAGGATGGTGTGGTAGAAGGATTTATGTCGTGTATTTCACGTTTTAATTTTGTTTATATATATATTTAAGATTGCGACACTGTTTTCTTGTATTCACTTTCCACTTTCACTATATGTAATCCATGTAAGATTCTTGTTTAAGTACATATAGTGATAGTGATATATATATATATATATATATATATATATATATATATATATATATATTTAACATTGCGACACTGTTTTCTTGTATTCACTTTTCACTTTCACTATATGTAATCCATGTAAGATTCTTGTTTAAGTACATATAGTGAAAGTGATATATATATATTGATATTTTAGGTTGTCCATTATTTTTCCGTTGCACTGACTTTTTGAAGTTGATAAATTACTATTGTAAATACTTTTATCCACCACTAAGTGCAATAATGTTACCTTGTTGTGATGAGGCACCTTTCGGTCACTTGACCATTGTCGAATCACTGATTATTTTTCTGGTGTAGATGTTCGGTCGGTGATGTTGGTATTTGTTGACGTTACACGCATTTTCTCTTGATCTGCGTGTATGATGTTTTTATATAGTATGTCTTCTGTATATGTGGTTTGTAGGTTCATTAAATTGTTGTGTGTGTTTTTATAAATGAGGTATTTTCTAGTGAGTTTAGTTCTATTGGGTTATTATTTATTTCAAGTATGGTTAGGTTATTTTTGTAGTTTGTTATTTCATGCTTATGTGATATTAGGTGTACTGCAACATTTGATACTTTTGTATTTTTATTTTTGATTGCTCTGTAATATTCTTCAAATCTTATTTTAAATTATTTGGTAGTTTTCCCTATGTATAATGCATTGCAGTCGTTACATGTAATTTTGTAAACTCCTGATAGGTTATGTTTTTCTGTATTTGTTTTGTGGTTTGTGTTATACAACGAAAACATACAATTCACTGTCGAAACAGAAACAATCAGAACAATTAACTATCTTGACATCACATTAAATATAAATCACAATAAAATAGAAACTACAGTATACAGGAAACCTACTTCCAACAACACCACAATACACTACAAATCTAACCTTCCTGGACACACAAAATTAACACTTACAGTAACATGATAAATAAACCAATAAAATACACACAAGATAACAAACAAAAATTTAATGAAGAATTAGATAACATTACAAAAATAGCAATAGAAAATGGATACAACAAACACCTTATAAAAAACGTATACAATAAATTTACAAAAAAGCTAACCTAAACACAACACTACAACCTGAACACAAAAATAATAAAAATAAAAAAATCTGCCTAAAATATAAATACACCAATAACAAAATAGAAAAACTAACAAATATATACAACAAATAATACTACACTCTAACATACAAACCAAACAACAAAATAATAAAATATCTAAATAACACAAACCACAAAACAAATACAGAAAAACATAACCTATCAGGAGTTTACAAAATTACATGTAACGACTGCAATGCATTATACATAGGGAAAACAACCAGATCATTTAAAATAAGATTTGAAGAACATTACAGAGCATACAAAAATAAAAATACAAAAGTATCAAATGTTGCAGCACACTTAATATCACATAAGCATGAAATAACCAACTACGAAAATAACCTAACCATACTTGAAATAAATAATAACCCAATAGAACTAAACTCACTAGAAAAATACCACATTTATAAAAACACACACAACAATTTAATGAACCTACAAACCACATATACAGAAGACATACTATATAAAAACATCATACACGCAGATCAAGATAAAATACGTGTAACGTCAACAAATACCAACATCACCGACCGAACATCTACACCAGAAAAATAATCAGTGATTCGACAATGGTCAAGTGACCGAAAGGTGCCTCATCACAACAAGGTAACATTATTGCACTTAGTGGTGGATAAAAGTATTTACAATAGTAATTTATCAACTTCAAAAAGTCAGTGCAACGGAAAAATAATGGACAACCTAAAATATCAATATATATATATATATATATTATATATCACTTTCACTATATGTACTTAAACAAGAATCTTACATGGATTACATATAGTGAAAGTGAAAAGTGAATACAAGAAAACAGTGTCGCAATGTTAAATATATATATATATATATATATATATATATATATATATATATATATATATATATATATCACTTTCACTATATGTACTTAAACAAGAATCTTACATGGATTACATATAGTTATCAACTTCATATATATTATATAATGTAATATATAAGATCGTTTCTGGAGTTAAACATTTTTTTTTAATTGTAATTTTTGACAATACATCTGCTTGTATATTTTTTAATGCTAGTTAATGCTTGAAATTATTTTATGCACGTTGAAACCACGAAGATTTTCTAAGCTCAAGAAGAAAAATTTTAAACACGTTGAGATATTCATCGTCCCTACACACCAATAATTGTTTTCCACCTGACGTACTTCCGAGTGAAAGAATGTCGTGATGTGCTAAGATTGACACTGTTTGCTGTTGCCTATAACGCAATGTCTCCGGTTCAAGGTTTTTGTATTTATGTTGGTCAACGTATGGTAAAAAGTGAAAGATTGCTCTGGTTAGTATCACATTAGTTTAATTCGTTGGGCTTAAGCTACAGGATTCAAGATTCATTATTTCATACCAGCTTGTTTTTCTTGATTAAATGGATGGATATATTTTTGTCATTATTTAGGATAGCATTGATTCTCTTACCCATATCAGGTGATTGGTTAGTGCTCAGAATATTTTCATAGGATAACCGGGTGTAGCTCATAGATACAAACTTTATGCTATGTTTTTTATTTTGGTAAGTTTTTTGTTGTGATATGTTATACGGGCTTAAAGGCCCTTTTTGGACACTTTTAATCTGAGTTTTAATTATTGTAAAATAATGTGGGTTTATGTTCTACTATTTTATATATATTTCCGCGATTACTAGGCTTATTTATATATATAGTTAGAGTAGATAGCATTTTTGGTACATGACAAAACCTAATACTTGCAGTTATTGTGTTGAGGGTTTAAAGTTAATTCTATAGGTATAACTTGGAAAAAATCACTACTAACTGCTATTTTCAGCAGACTCGTTCAATACTGTGAACTACGTACAAGACTCCGAGTGACTCACGGCATTGAACAATGGACTAATCTAGTGCGAAACGAGTCTGCTGAAAATATCAGTGAGTAGTGTTTTTGTTTGTTTTTGTATATACATACCTATAGAAGTAAGTGTCATTGCCTTGGTCTTGGCTAATCCCCTATCAAAACTTCGTCCAGAATTGATAAAGCAACTATTTCACTACGCCAAAGCCTACATTTATATAACCCCGATTTAATTAATAGGAAGAAGAGTGGAAGAAGACAATTAAGCGTTGCAAATTGAAAAATTGTAATCTTCACTTAATTACACTACTCTGTAAATGTCACGTTTGTTTTAATACTTGAAACGTTTTACAAAATCATTCCATTCCAACGACGGAACATTTTAAGAACAATAATCATGTTGCACTCGCCTGTTCCCTTTCTACTTTCACCCTACCTCTCTGTCTCTCTCTCTCTCTCTCTCACTCTCACAATGGAGAACATAATTTTGCGTTATAAACCGACACAGTGCTACCACGGGAACAGTAACATTTCCAGAATAGATTTTAAAAGTCCTGCAGAGACTCCGACCTCTATAATGCTGTGTTTCGCTAAATACATTTAATTAGTTTTTTAACAGCAGTTTTTGACACTCAAATCAATAAATACTTTATGTTAGCTAAACGAATTAGATGAAGGTATTAAATTTCTGTGTATAGGTTGCATTTTCTTTAATATAAAATCCATAAAATAACTACCTTCTTTAAAAATAAAAAAAATTGATTGAATTCGTTGTCACAATATCACTTAAGAAAATGTCTTCAGTTACTTGGGCAGTGTTGAAATATCTAAACAAGACGTTTTACCATCATTAGGACTGATCAGATTAAACACTGACGTCATGATATGTTACAGTAAATATTTACTTTTTAATGGTCTTTAATGTTTCACACATTCGGGATAGAAAAATTACGGCACAGCTTTTTTCTTCATTTTATCCAAGAAAAGAAGCATAGTTGTACATTAAATGGCCGAAATCATATTGATTTACTTAACTTTTGCTATTCCTAGGCTATGGTTTACAAATTTTTGCCCAGATGCGTATATGATGCGTTTTACCTGTCTCAGATATATTGGATCTATAGTAAAAACGCAAAATAGACACAATATAAAATCAAAATTAATATTTTATTATTATTTGTTTTTTCTAGCCGTCTTGAGATTTTATTATCAAAGTATTTCATGTACATTATTTCTATTCCTCCCCAGCACCACCAGGGGAGAGCTACTTCTGACGTTAATCTCCGCATAGATCTCTATCATATCCCTACCGCAGGATGTGCTACTTGCCTTGATTAAATATTACGTCACAAATATTGCGTGTGTATATGTGTGGGTGTGTGTGTAGTGTGTGTGTGTGTGTGTGTGTGTGTGTGTGTGTGTGTGTGTGTGTGTGTGTGTGTGTGTGTGTGTGTGTGTGTGTGTGTGTGTGTGTGTGTGTGTGTGTGTGTGTGTGTGTGTGTGTGTGTGTGTGTGTGTGTGTGTGTGTGTGATTTATATCTGCTTCAGACTAGAATCCGAACGAGGAAAGAGGAAAGTTGTCAGTAATCTCAAAGTGAACTGTAAACCAGCTCAATTGTTACCGGCTGGTTGTATACTCAACAGTTCCTAACGAAGAATATAATCTATATTTTATGGTAAAGAGGAAGAGGAAAAAGCACGAAATGTTTGTTACTAATTAATCCATTCATCAGTAATGACAATAATTCATCTCTTTTTCTACAATTTACTGAATTGTTAAATTTGTTCTTCGTAACATTTAAATTGAATAAATACATGTATAATTAATATATATTATTGGTTTAACTACATTATCTTGAAATAAATGTTCCAAATTTTCTAGTCGTGGTTCGCTGTTCATGTCATAACAAATACACTTTTACAACGATCCAAAAATAAAGTCGTTGTCAATAAAATATGACAATATTAGGTCAAGACACGCTATGTATTGTTAGGCCGTTCCTAAGCAACCGAAATAAGAGCATTTGCGTTATCGAATCTGAAGCCATTATGGACTTAAATATATTCCTGAGCTTTTTATTAGGCTTACAAAGGACGGTAAGTACAGGCTTATAGATGAACTGGAACACTTCGCCTCAAATAGTGTAACTAAACGAGACATAGCCCCTTTCGAAAAGCAATTTTTATATAAAGTTGAATGAACTGTTAAATCGAAATAGAACTTTAATATAGGCTGAAATTATGAAATACAATTCAATAAAAAAAAGCTACATCCATGACTTTATTAGCATTAACTATTTTACATATACAATCTTCTAAGTGATAAACTGTTCCAGGTATATATTCTGAAATAAAAACAAATTTAGATTTAAAAAAATGTACTAATTGAATAAATAATAATAAATTTGTAGGCTATCAAATGTAATAATATTAAATCAATGCTTTCTAAAAACCATTGAAGAAATAAATAAACTAAATTAAGTGTGCTACTATATATTGACTGAAATTTTGATAATTAATTTTTAAGTGAATAAGAATTTAAAATTGGCTATCCTTATAATTACAGACTTAGGTAATATTACATTAATTTTTTAAAACGTATAAAATAGGGTCATAATTTTGTAATAAGGTAAAGGTTACTCGAATTGAGTCGTGACAAAATTATTCTTACGGTAATTTAAACTATACTGGAACCTGGCCTTGTAACTTTAAATTTAGAATAGGTTACAAATTAGTTGAACAATACATTTAAAGTTTAAAAAAAGTATCTTGAACGGATAGTGCGGGTGTTCTCCAGACTTTAGGCTTCTGGGTGGAGCGAATAATATGAGAAAGTTTGTAAGGTGTTTAAAATAGCTTTGAATGTTTTCTGGTTGAAATTATTTACTTGTTCAAGTTATATTAAGTTCTGTTAAATCGTACCTACAACATAGATAATGTAGACATGTTACATAATAATATTTACAATAGGGAAACTCATCGTTAAGCATGAGAGTAAATATTGTACTGCTTTGTAAGATTAGACGTGAGTTAGGTCTGGAGGTACACTAAGTGATTACTGCGTTATCCAATTCGGATTAGGAACTGCAGACACAAATGACTGAGCGCCATTTTAGAAAAGAACAGGTTCGCAGAAAAATCAAATAGAACCTATTTGCTGCGTAAGGGGGATCTTTGCGGCTGCTGCATAAAAGGTGATCTTTGTGGATGCTGCATAAAGGTGATCTTTGCGGCTGCTGCATAAAGATGATCTTTGCGGCGTTGCATTAAGGTGATCTTTGCGGCTGCTATATGAAGGTGAATTTTGAAGCTGCTGCAAAAAGGTGATATTTGCAGCTGCTGTATAAAGGTGATCTTTTCGGCTGCAGCATATAGGAGATCTTTGCCGTTGCTTCATAAAGGTGATATTTTCATCTGCTGTATAAAGGTGATCTTTTCAGCTACTGCATAGAGGTGGTCTTTGCGGTTGCTGCATAAAGGTGATCTTTGCGGTTGCTGCATGAAGGTGATCTTTGCGGTTGCTGCATGAAGGTGATATTTGCGGTTGCTGCATAAAAGTGATCTTTGCGGTTGCTGCATGAAGGTGATATTTGCGGTTGCAATGAAATTACAGTAATTTGTAAGAGTAATAAAAATCATTCCTTTTCCTTTCAGTGCAAATTTTATTTGGGTAGAACTACTTTGCGTAACTCTAAAAGGTTGCTAGAAATAGTAAAATTGCTTCTTATTATAAATAATACTAATATGAACAATGCATAACGTGTGTAAGTCACTTTAATCATGATTGAGGTTTAATGTTCTTCATGTACGTCTTTAACGCTTAATGTTCGTCTAACATGTTTCAGTCAATGGAACACAAAAGTTAAAATAATTTGCAGTTACTTTAAATTCTATGGTCCATAGAGGTCGCACCACGTGAGTTTGGAAGGAGAACGACATTTCTAAACAGCGTCAACGAGTAAACCCCTTTCTAGTCTAATCGTAAGTAAAATTTAAATTTTATTTTAGTAATATTTTCTACCGAGAATGATACCTTAATCGCAAATACACCATCTTTATAAGTAATATTCGAACTGGCTTGTGAGTTAAGGTGGTAAATAAATAACTGTACGCGAACTCACAATTGAAACATCCTTGTTGTTACTAACATCAGTGGTTCTATAACAAATTGACAACTTCACTGGTGATTTTATAAAACCAGTTACATTTGTGATTTTGTAGTAGTAACACTGATGGTGGTGACATAAGTAATCTGATCTCATAGCAGGGTATTTAAATTCACCCCAAACATGAGGGATTTGCTGTAACAATGGAAGGGTAGCAGTTTCAAGGCGTTACTGTAAGGCCTAGACTCGTCACATGTTTCCCACTCGGACGAAACGAACGCTCCAATCAGATCTCAGAACACTTCTTGTATCTGGCAAGATTATTTCGAGATAAACTCTAATCCACAGCAAGATAGAATTAGACAAGGTGTAAACCTTGGTTTTGTCAGGAAAAATATTCCCATGAGAGTTTTTTTTGTCGTAATCACCTTCTTGAGGTGTCCCAGAATAAAGTTCAAGGGGTTGCTTATGAAAAATGTGGTCCCAGTTTGATTAAATGTTTTTTAAAAACATATATAAGAAATCCAATGTTTATTCTTTGTCATTCTTTAAAAAAATTCAAGTTGTAATGACTCTCTAAAATTGATAGTTATTGAGTTAACAACAATTTAAAACTGAAACCAACGAAAAAATTGAAATTTTCAAGGCTCGAAACACAGGTACAAATTGTTATATTTAAAGTGTTATAAGTGCCTGAACTACAGTTGAAATCTTTCTGTACAATGTCTCGATGCGTGGTTTGGTCTTATTTTACTTTAAAATATTGGTTTTTAAAATTATCAATGAAGAGTTTTTATGATTATTATTTAATTATATATATATATATATATATATATATATATATATATATATATATATATATATAAAGAACAAAAGTCAAAATACAAATACAAGAATTATATTTGAATTTACAATTCAAAGCTTTTCGTTGGCTAACAGTACCAACATCATCAGGAATATTAAACAATTAATTGTTTTCATCAGGAAGAAAACATATTGCGATATTTATATATATAAATATATATATATATATATATATATATATAAATTTGTGTCTGTGTGTGTGAATGGTTTTTAGTTTTTATAAATCGATCCTGTTTTATAGTTTTTTAAGTAGTTATTTTATCCGTTGTATACATATATGTATGCCTGTGTATATACTATTGATATGTATCTCGACGTGATATATATATATATATATATATATATATATATATATATTTGTAGTTACGCAACACTTTTCTTTTATACACTTATCACTTTCACTTATGTACTTAAACAAGAATCTTACTTGGTATTTATGCGAGTTAACTTTCAATGACTCGCCTTGTCATTATCTTCGGGCATACTGAACAGGGTTGTTGTAGACTGCGAGCTGAGTGGATTTCCCGTTGACCTTGGTGTACCGTTATGTTCTATTTTTAGATTCACTGCACTGTGTGAGTTTCTAAAGTTTATTTTGGGGTTAATATTGTCTATTAGATTGAATAATTTATTGTTTTTTTAATTTTATTTGTATTTGTTCGTTAATGATATTATTATTTTTTTAAATAAATTTCTAGTTGTTCCCAGATTGTCATTTTGAGGCCTTTTTGAACCTTTTTTTTATTAGGTGTACGTTTTTTAATGTGGGAAATGTGTGTTTGTTTTTGATGGCGTGTGTGGCTAAGTTATGAGTTATAAATTTCAGGTTTGATGTATGCATTGAGGTGTTCTTGATATCTGTCTTTTAATTTCTTTTTTGTTTGGCCTATGTATATTTTATTACAGTCTGGGCATTCGATTTTGTATATTCCGTTATTAAGTGTGGGACATATTTTTTCTGGTTGGTTTATTTTGTTGATTATGTTTCCTGTGTTTTTGTAGGCTATGTTAATATTATTAATTTTTAGTGTTTTAGTTATTCCTTTTATGTTGTATCCTGTGTATGTGAATGTAGCCCATTTTGTTGTTTGTGGTTCGATTTTAGGTTGTTTTAATTTATTTAATATTTTAAATTCTAATTTATCTATAGTTTTTTTTATTGTATCCATTTTTTGGGCTATTTGATATATTATTTGTTTTTCTTTGGTTTTTTCTTCATTATTTAGAGGCAATTTTAGCATCGTGTATAAAAATGAGTTGTAAGCGGCCATTTTATGTTGTGGGTGATGGTTGGAGTGGTTTGGTATTGTATTAATGGTTTGTGTGGGTTTCCTATAAATAGAATATTCAATGTTATTTGTATTTCTGGTTAATGTTAGGTCTAGATAGTTTATTTTATTGTTTATTTCTTCCTCCATGGTGAATTGTATGCTAGGGTGTAAGTTATTGATTTCATTTAGGATGATGTTATTATTTATTGCTTTATTTTGTGAGATGTATAATCCATCGCCAACATGTCGTATCCAATGTCCGTTGGGGTCGTGTGTTTTTATGGTTTGTGTGATTAATTCGTCAAGTTTTTGGAGGTAAATTTCTGATATTATACTTGATAGTGGTGATCCCATTGCTAAGCCATCTATTTGTTTATATATCTTATAATTGAATATGATTATTGAATAATATATATATATATATATATATATATATATATATATATATATATATATATATATATATATATACGAGATGGTTGATACATGGCACATATACATATATGTCTATATATTAAAGTTTTGAAATTTAATTTGGGCACTTACTAATTTAAACTATATTGATTTTGATACTTGAAAACTCCAATTTTCAATTTTTTCGTTTTTTTAAAATTTAAATTGTTTATAACTCAAAAACAATTAATTTTAGAGACAAATTACAAAATACCTTTTTTGTTAAGAATGTCCAACAAGACCTATAGTAACTTTGTTGAAGGCCAAAAACTTTTCACAAGATTTGTTTAAAGAACGTGGGACTACTGTTCTCTTACGCCACCTCTTGAACTTTATTCTGGGGCAAATATCATATTGCCGACTTTATTTAACGTAACATTTGTTCTATTTCCGGTACAAAGTATTATTTTTGTTTATATTAATAGATACTCATGGCTGGTCTAATTTGTCCCGAATGAATCTATATGTCGTGTCTTTAAAACCAAATTAGCATAAAACAAAAATTTAACTTTAAATATTTTGTGTTTTCAAACATGCAATTTGGTGTAGCCCTATAACATTAACATATCGGCTTTAATTTGTTAGCTGTGGGGACACGCTATCAGAACGGGTCAAGTTTATTGTGGTTCCTTGGCAACGGACAAACAAAACCCACCGCCTTTGTCATTCATATTTTATTCGGGTTGCCACGTTGTGTGTAGCCTAAATTTAGCTTACTTGAGAGTTTAATGAAATTGTAACCTACATTGCGGTGATTACAATTTATACAACTTAGCAACTTTATAACTTTAGGCATGTTTCAGTCAGGTTTGCACACGATCGTTGTAAATAAACAAATAGATGCTATACCTAGCTGTTGTTTTATTAAATTATAGATTGTATATAAATTACTAAAATGTATTTAAATTTCTGTAAATTGATATTTATGAAAGTTTATTCAGTGTAGGTTTTATTCAAGTACGTTTTGTTTTCCAATTCGATTATTCCTAAGTTTATTTCCCCATACGTTTCCTCATTCCTTTTTTCAATTATAATTTTAATTTTTAAACATGTTTTATTCCCATTTCATGTACGATATTTCTTACACTTACGATCGATTGATTTTTCTTCGTCCTACTGATCTTTGTTTTCGTCTTTTTTGTCAACTATTTCTCTATAGATGCTTAGTGTTGAGCACTGATATTGTCATTATTTTTTGTTGTCTTACGATTGCTTTTCGACACTGAAGTCTTTGAAAAACTATTACGTCAGCACTAATATTTTAACGCCTAGTCGAACGAACGTAGTTTCTAATCGGTTTGCGACAGTTGTTACGTGTATAAGTGCCACGAAAGCTGTTTCTCTGTCTGGGTTAATTCCCAAATGTAATTGCAATAACAAACCAAAGGTAACAAGTAAAACACTATTAATTAATTTTCGTCTACATATGAATACATCTTCATTCACTGCCTTGAGTGATAACGTAGGATCATTTTAAGTTGGTAGCTAATTAAGCTAAATGAATGTATTTTAATACTAGTATTGTTATTTTCATTGCGCATCGTCACCCCAAAGTATGTAGCCAGCTGGAGGCTACAAGCGCGTAGCCCATAGCAATGTGTTACTTTATTGCGCATCATCCCCCCAAAGTATGTAGCCAGCTGGAGGCTACAAGCGCGTAGCCCATAGCAATGTGTTACTTTATTGCGCATCATTCCCCCAAAGTATGTAGCCAGCTGGAGGCTACAAGCGAGTAGCCCATAGCAATGTGTTACTTTATTGCGCATCATTCCCCCAAAGTATGTAGCCAGTTGGAGGCTACAAGCGAGTAGCCCATAGTAATATGTTACTTTATTGCGCGTCGTCCCCCCAAAGTATGTAGCCAGTTGGAGGCTACAAGCACGTAGCCCATAGCAATGTGTTACTTTATTGCGCATCGTCCCCCCAAAGTATGTAGCCAGCTGGAGGTTACAAGCGCGTAGCCCATAGCAATGTGTTACTTTATTGCGCATCGTCCTCCCAAAGTATGTAGCCAGCTGGAGGCTACAAGCGCGTAGCCCATAGCAATGTGTTACTTTATTGCGCATCGTTCCCCCAAAGTATGTAGCCCGCTGGAGGCTACAAGAGCGTAGCTCATATCAATGTATTATTTTATTGCGCATCGTCCTCCCAAAGTATGTAGCCAGCTGGAGGCTACAAGCGCGTAGCCCATAGCAATGTGTTACTTTATTGCGCATCGTTCCCCCAAAGTATGTAGCCCGCTGGAGGCTACAAGAGCGTAGCTCATATCAATGTATTATTTTATTGAATATTTATAACAAAACCATGGTGAGATTAAAAGTTGTTATACATCTCTACATATAAAAATTGATGTCCTCCTGACTGATTGATGATCGAGTCAGAGCAAAAAATAATAATAATCCAGGTTTGAAAGTTAGAGAGAACCTTCGTTATACCATGTAGGGGTACACTGAGAAAGGATTTAGAAAAATTTTAATTTTAAGGTGTAGAAATCAATAAAAGCAGGGTAGATATTTACCATTAGAAATACGCAGAGTTCACATCTACCTGACTGTATAAGGTAAACTGTTTAAATGATCGACAATTAACTTTAAGAAACTCTTGAACCTACTCCTGGGAAGATTATTTCAAAGTTAGAGCCCGATTGAAGGTGTCTAAGTTGGTATTTTTTAAAATACAAGAAAACAAAAATGCGACTGCCTACTTTTCTGACCAAACATCCAGTCATTTATTAGAAAGGATTTATATTATTTGACAGAATTAGTAATATAGGATGCAACTAATAGCAATAATTAAGTGAAAATAAGATTTCATACAATTGTTATAAGTGTTTATGTTAGTTTTCATAACAGCTGTTTTAACGCATACGTTGTATTACTTTATTTACTGAACGATATTAAGTAAAATGCTATTGAATTTGAAACGTCTTCAATTTATAAGTTATTAAATACATTAATTTATAAAATAAATCTTACTAAATTATAAGATAATAAATATGAATTCTATTTTTGTGTGTGTTAACGTATTATTTGAAAGTAATAGAAATAGAATCTTACTAAATTATTTTGTTTTGGAATCATATAAATTAAGGTATTATTTACGCTTAAGTTTTAGAAATGCTTATCTACATTTATTTAGTAACTATGATTGCATATATATTAGGAGGAGGCTATAGTTGTCTTTTTGTAACCATAATTACATGGTTAGATATAATCTAAAACAAATTAAATACTGTTGTATATTACAAAAAAAATATACTTTGAGACCTTTTTTACTTTTAGTTTCTGTTTGTATGGTTATTTATATGTATAACAGGACAACGTCTGCCAGGTCAGGTACTATGTTCATAAATATTAAATTAAGTTTAGCTAAAGTCATCATGACATCCATTGACTGTTAGGCAAAATTCATAGAGCCGAAACTGATTTGAGAGATGACTGTTTCTCACATGGCCAACTTTATGTTGCATGTCCTAGGTTAAGCTATTCGAGAAGTTTAGTGATTCTTGCTCCAGATGGAATAGCCACCAATGTTGTATGTGAAAAGGTTTTTTAGATATTCAAACTATCAGCAAAAATAAAATATACAACACGTTTACTAGATCTTTTTATCTATATTTTAATAATAAAGATAAGTACCTAAATTTCCTAATCATTTTTATATATTATATTCATTTAAATTTCTCATATTCGAGCCTTTTTTAGATTGATCAATATGCATTTAAAATTTTTTTTCAAATAAATAAATTTCATAGGAAAATGTATTATTAATAAAATAATACCTTATTTATAGATTTTCAACAGATTTGATAATTGAATTTTTAAAATAATTTACTTTTTTCTAACTTCAAAGACTCAATTAACAATAAATACTCCTTACATTACTATGTATACTCATTAGCCTACATACTATCAAGTATCGTTATGACGATTATGTAAAGTGTGACAACGTTTAACTTGCGAATATGAGGTAGAGCTACCTAATATGAGTGTGACGAAACCCCCTAATATTGTGTGGTGGGCAGTATTCCAGTACTATATAAGTTGATGTGTACCTAATTTTTAAGACGTAGGTTCATGAGGTTAAATGGATTCGGAATCTAGTTAATGTTTAGGTTAACCATGGGACGTTGCTAAGTAACACACATACATTTTGTGTAGGCTTTACAAGTCATTAAAGCTTTACCTTTAAAAGCAAAATTTGTTATTAACATAAGAGTAATCACAACTAAGAGTGCCATCCCTAGAACAACTAACCGTAGAAATATTTCACGTTTTTTATATATACTAAACTGTGTTCAACATATGTTATTAAAAAGTATCAAACCCAGCGAACTTCGTACCGCCTAAATGCCAATGAATGGTGTGTCAACCTTAGCTAGACTCAATTTTGTATTTAATTAGCGTGTTTCTCCAAACACCTGACGCTTAACAATGAAATTCAATAATAATTTCAAATTCTGTTTGAACACGTGTAGTAATATCATGTCGATCCGAAAATGATTGTGTAGGAACAAAAGTTCTGTAATTTCATTCCACGAAGGCTTGCATGGGAATGTTATAAACGAAAGTGGACGGCCAAATGAGAAAACATATGTCATTGCATCTTGGGTGTATCAAAGCATGTTTCGTAGGCTTTATGTGAAGGTAGCCGGCAGAATGACCACGTAAATAAATGTATTATTCTGAACGCAGCTTAGTTTGATTTAATCGAATAAAGAGAGTCATTCCGTTTCGATTTTCGCATACATAGGGCCTATCGACAATGAATTGATTGTTGAGTGTTGCATAGCAACCAAAATTGGAATGAATTTATTGAAATGTCAAACAAATAAAGATATACACAGAATACTATGTTGAAAAATAGCGAAAACCGGTGGGGGGCAAAATTGTACAGGAATGGCTTTGAGAAGTGCCAGAAGCCTTGCCAGGAATGTACTCAACAACTTTCCCAAAGTTTCATGGCGATCGTATCAGTGGTTTAGTTATGCATAAGGCTCATACATACGTACGTCCATACAAACATTCATTTATATACATATAAATAGAGAGAGAGAGAAAGATACAATATTGCAAGAGTGCATTCTTTACTACGAGATACCTTAGCGGTTTAAATATCTGGATAAAACATTTGCTTTACATTGTTTAACTTCGGAAAAAAGTATTTGTGTTTTGGGTCGTTGCTAGGTAATGCTAACAATGTAAACATGTTTTACCATTTAAAAAAATATAAGTCTATCATACTCGTTTTATGACTAGCAGTGAAAGGACGATTTTACAGTTTTTACAACTGTTGAAAACAAAAGGAAGAAATAACGATTTGTACAAACTTGGAGATGAGTTAATATGGCAGTAATAGATTGTGGCAATAGTGTGTGAGTGTGTAGAGGTTTGTAATGAGAAATGGAATATAAACTATAGCTCACTTTTACATCTAATTATTTTTCGAGTAAAACCGAATTGGAGTGAAAATAGCAATTATTACCTAATAATAAATATGCATACACAGATATACAGGTAGGATCATACAGCATTTAAAAGGATCTTTAGGTTACCATTGTGTTTTTTTGTTGAGGTTATACAGTCACAAAGGTGAGTTGGATTCATGTATAAAACTTTTGAAAAGGAATTAAGAATTATACTCTCGTATTTTCCTACAGTATGGATTAGATATGTGGGTATGGATATAAGATATTTTCGCAATTTTCAATATTAAAGGGTTTAACGTAGAAAATGTATTATCGATTATCAACAATCAACATAGAAATATAAAGTTTACTTGTGAAATATATCATAATAAATATTTACCGTTTCTCGATGTTTTGTTGCATTATATAAATTAATAATACTAAATTTGATATATATCTAAACATACAAATAATGATAGGTATATCGCAGTATTATCTAATCATTTTAAATCACACAAATTAGCAGCTATTAAGACTATGTTTAATAGAATAATTACAATTCCTTTCAATAAAAATAGATTAGAATTTGCCAGAGTTAAAGAAATAGCAATATTTAACGATCATAAAATAATATTCAATATAATATTTGAGAAAGCGAAATTGAAATAGCTTCAGAAAAGATTCCACCATTTTAATTACACAAAAAGAAAATATTGAAAATAAATACATTAGTCTACAATTCGATATTGGTTTAACAAAAGTCTAAATAACCTGAAAAATTAACTAGGTAACCCAAAAGACAAAATAAATATGTTAGATAAATCTGGAATTTAAAAAGTAAAATGTAATTATTGTAATAACATTTACATTGGCCAAACAAAAAACAAAAATTTCAACCAGGTTTAGAGAACATATTAGACAAATACAATTTCAAGACCTGAAAAATCAAGAATTGTTGAACACATTAAACACTAAACATACTCTGGACATAAATCATCTTAAATTATTGAAAAAGGTTTAATGAAAAAGTCTGTTAAAGTGTTTGAAGTTTGTGTATTAATAAGTATTACGAAAATAATTTAATAAATTGTGATAAATAACCTATACCGTACAGTACTCTAATTACATTAATTATTAAGGTTGTTGCTGTAGTTTTATTTTTGTGCAATAAATATTTGTATTTTCCTAAAATAATTTGTAAAATTATAGCATACTACCAGGTAAAAGTATTTCATTATTATCATAAAATATAACCTAAATTAACTGATTTTAAAATTGCAAATGAATTCACATATTTACATATTTTTATACATTATTAAATTTTGTTAAAATTAAACTTAATAATTTTCATATTTATAAACATTCACTGTAATTTATAGTTTAATAGATGAACGCATGCATCTATTTTGGTTTGACAAATGGCTATAAGTGGTTGTTTGTTTATTACGTTAGTATTTAGGTTTCAGTATGTTGTTGAATCTAGAACTGTATTAAAAAATAATCATTGTATTATATTACTTATAATGAAACCGAAATATATTGCTAGATTGTATTTACTGAAGTAACAATAAATTTAAACCGCAGAGGTTTGAGAAATAAAAACTATTTTGCAAAGACAACGATTAGGCCTACTTCAGATATACTAATTAGGTGTTAATTACTTTTTAAAAATCGGATATCACTTTTATCGTATTATTTATAGTTTTGTAAATTTACTTTCATTCAACAGAAAATTTTAGATATTTACGGAAAAATATTAATCCTTAAAGTTGTGCGGTGAACGCCTACGGAGCGGCAATTCGATAACCCGAAACAAATTCAATCACTTGAAGTCCGTGCGCTATCGATTAGTTGAAGACTTTGCACTTTTGGTTAGATGAAAAAGGTGCACTTTTGTTTAATAAACGTCGCGTAATGTGATTAGTAAGATGTTGTGTACTTTTACTTAGTTGAATTTTGGTCATTTGAAAGCTACCAAAATAATATATTGTATACGTACATGTATACAAACTTCCTAGTCCGGAATCTCAGAGGTGTAGAAAAAATTGATGAACGAAGGTAAAATTAGATGTATATAGCTAGTTCCTGGAGCGTTTCAGTTGGTTCCGGCTAGAGCTGATGTCAGATCAACAAACTTGGCACAGGGTAATCAGCGTATGAACGTGTCCGCAGTGAATAGCTTACTTTTTTGGGTATTTATAATAAAACTGTTGGGATTAAAACAATTATAAGTTAAGTATAATTGTTTCACAAATTTTATTTGGTTATTTTTATAAACCTATTTTATCACGTTTTAGCTAATATGGAATAAAAGTACCATATATGTATATAAGAAAACCAACTAATATTCTGTGTGTTCTGAATAATTTTCCAGTGCTATAAAACGAAATGACTCTTTTCTTATAACCTAATTTTAAAGAAAAATGAGTTCATGAGTTTAAATGCATAGGCCTAGTATTCTAGTTAACGTTTAGATAAACAATGGAGCGTTGCTTGATTACATACACAGTTTTCGTCTAATTTTCCAAGCCATAAATACTTGACCTTTAAAAGTCAAATTTGATAAAAAAATATAAGAGTAATCACGGTTCCATTGCTAGAACAATTAGCCGCAGAAATATTTCACGTTTTCATAAATACTAAACTGTGTTTAATATATTCTACTAAAAACTAGCTGACAAGGCGAAATTCGTACCTCCTAAAAGTCAATTAATTGCGTGTTAAAAATTAGCAAAATTGAATTTAGTATCATATTATCATAGTAATAATTGTACGGAAATGGCTTTGAAATGTTTCGGTAAATAGTTTCAATTTGTTGAGTGATTTTAGCAACCAATATTTGGAATGAATCGAATGAAAAGTCTTAAGATAGAATAAGATACAAAATCATATTTTATCCTATTTTGGCACTTGAAAATTACATGTTGGAAAACATTCAGTCGCCGGGAAGCTGATTTCCTAAAAACCTAGTGCCGTTTTAAAGGTTAATATTTTTCTGCTGAAATTAGTTGGTTCAGGGGGTTACGTCCTCCCAATGCCCTCTTTGTACGCCCGTGAGACGTATTATGCCCCAAACATTCCAAGGAATGCACTCAAAAATTTCCCAAAGTATCATGGCAATCGGATCAATGGTGCTATTGTATATATATATATATATATATATATATATATATATATATATATATATATAATTGTTCTTCCAATAATGCATTATCAATGCCTTTACTGAATAAATATCTGGATAAAACATTTGATTTGAATAAAATTCCAGTCTTTACCATCGGAAAAATTATATGTTTTGGGTCGTTGCTAGGCAATGCTAAACAATATAAAAATGTTTTACCTTTTTTTCATAATCTAATTTTACTATACTCATTTTACGATTAGTGGGGATTCCATCCAAGCACCTTTAACAAAGGTAGATTTACAGTTGTTTTAGCTGTTGTAAAACAAAAAGAAGAAATAACAATTTGTACAACCTTGGAGATGAGTTAAGTTGGCAGTAATAGATTGTGGCAATAGTGTCTAAGTGTGTTGAGGTTTGTAATGAGAAATGGAATATAAATTATATCTGATTCTTCTCCGAGTAAAACCGAATCGGTATGAAAGTCTTAACACAGGATACCCATGCGTAGATATACCTGTTTTGAGGCAGAATCATACAGCGATTAAAGGCATCTTTAGGCTGACATTAAGATTTTGTTGAGGTGTGTACAGGAACAAAGAGGAGTTGGATCCATATATAAAATAGTTTTCTCATTACAGACAGAAAGGACAATAATCCGACCTCAAAAACAGAAATACACACATAATAGCGACAGAATATTTAACTAACTTAAACCTTGCTTTATATAATTTCGTAGGAACGGTAGACTGGTTAATTGGCGCTCGACACTCCTGACTTTGGCATGTTGAAACATGAAAGGCTGACGTTATTTGAAACTTTATCTTGAGGATGTAATAGAGTAGCTGTTGCGAACATCGGAGTTTGATTTATTGTAACTGAGGGCTTCCTACAAACGCCGTCCGACTTTGTGTTCGAAACATCAAACTTGTAGCAGAGATGAAACGGAGGAAATATTATAATGGGGAGTATTCAAGCTATTAATTTTATATTAATTACCTACGCACCAAAAGCAATATGTGACGTCGCTTTGACGTATTCAATTTACTCTGAAATAGAACTAAAATATGGCTTGTATTTAAAGGTAATGCGCAAGATAATACTTACTTATATTTATTTATTTATTTACTAGATATTTGTTTATTAGAATTAACACTATCTCTCAATTTGTTTTTCATCACCTAAGAAAAGGTAAATACAGGAAAAGATGATAAATTCAAAATTAGGTGTGTGCGACATAAGGAAGAGTTACATTATGGCTGTCTACATTTTATAATAATATATGAGAAGAACAAGGAAACACGGGTAGAAGTAGAAGTAGATGAAACAAAAATTCCCTGCTACTGTGATAAGGGATATTATGACTGCTTAGGGGATGGATATTGAGAGACGTAGTCTGCTATATACCTAGGTCAACGGGACGAGGCCACTCGGTGATATGGAAAAAAGAGGGTTGTGCAAAATTAGGTAGGGTTGGATAAAAGTGTTGACATAGCTCTCTCCTTCAGAGATGCTGAGATGCATACCACACGGCTTGTTCCTTGAATTAAATAGTTTTACTTACCTAAATTATATCCTACTTATTATAGGTGAAAAGCGTACTACAAAGTCATTGTTTGAATAATTTTGTGAAAAAAATAGGACATATTTTACTCATAATAATGATGTATTTAAAATTAAAGAAGGTTAAAATGACACAAAGTAGAATAATTGAGGGTTGAATAAGGAACCATTAAGTTTAAAGCTTGACTTTATTATATGTCTATTACAAATATTTAATTTAAGAATTGTTTCGAGCTAAAATAATACATTGTGGTGCGTGGAAAAAGAATTACGGGCTTATGTTTTGTTGGTTTAGAGACATTATAAGAAACAATAAACATGAAAAGAAGTCTTTCTTTTACCTACAGGCTGTGTAAGAAAGATAAATATTCGAGATTGATGCGGTTCTGCAATAACTGGAAAGCAGTACGTTTTTTGATCGGATAATAACTTAGTGATTTTTATACTTCAATTTGAGCGATCATTGCTTAAGAACTGTAAAGAAAGTATTATATTAGGTATTATAATACAATTGAAAAATAAACTATATTTTTTTGAATAGCCTTCATTTAATGTACATTTCGGTTGCAAAATAGGCTAACAATTAAGGTATCACAGTGCAAACTCCAGCTTGTACTGTATAACCTCTGAGGATTGTTAGTTTGCAATCTCTGAGGACGCTACAGGTAGACCTCTCTTCACCGCAGTACAGAGTAGGTCTATTGAGTAATCCTGCTCACGCTATGACATACTTTCTTTTTCACTCCTTAGAAGTACTTACTTCCGTCTACCCTTCCTTGTCTTTTTTCGTAATAATGGTTATAATGCTATAAAAGAGATTAAAGGCGTTTCTCCTAAATCAAGTACCAGACTCTAAACGCGCGAAGCTATGGCCCCCCAGCACATTTTTTATAAAGGGGGTTTTATTGTTACTACTGAATCCTACCTCTCCTACATTCAAAAACCTTTCCTATCCGTAGTAGGTTTTGTTCTTAGTGGCTGGTGGCCTTACAACCTAACTTAAGTCAATAAGAAACTGTGGTCAAGGGTATTTTTATTTATTTATGACAAATTTACCATTTTTGTTTCAAATAGGAATGATCGTATTTGCACAAATAAATACTTAGGAACCTTAGTTTACTTTATTTCCATTTCTCTTATTCTTGTGTATCTTGTTTGTAATAACTTTTTTGTTCTTATACTCAGTATGTAAGTTGTGATTGTACATGATCTCTATAGACTAGGAGGTAATAGGGAACTCCTGGAAGGCGATAATAGTTTGTCACTTAAATATTGTAATACACAGTGAGTGATTATCAGCTGACTACTAATCTGTGAGTGGTGAGACTGTCAATATTAAAAAAAAACGTTGACGTGCACAATAGGTTTTCAATTTAACACAAAACTATGCATAATTAGTATATCTCGCGTATTGTTACATTTATTTTAGTCGGGATTATGAACTTTGTGTTCTTCAAATGTTCAAAGGTTAGTTCAAGTATGTTCAAAAAAAATCCTGCTATAATTAAATACTTTTCTGAAAAAATATAATGTATTAAAAGTTACGTCTATAGCTGCCAGTTTTTGATGTATTTTAATGTTTTGAAATCACTATGGACCAGGAAATATTCCTACCACTTATGGCAGAAATTATTAGCTAAAAGGTATGAAACAAAATAGTGTAGTGTAAATTTGTTTGAATTTTTTTAAAACAATGTTTAATATTTGTATAATATGCTTGTTCTAAAACAAAAATAATCATGCGATTAAGCATTGATGTCACTTTTAGTAGCGGTAATTGTGGAGTTTAGTAATTCAATTTAGTCGACTTAATTTGGTGATAATAACTAATACTTAATTTTTGTCTGTCAATGTTAGACGTGTAACTAATAGATTTCTTATAATACGAACATATATTTAAAACAATAAATATTATTTTAATTTATGTTTGAAAGTATTCTAATATACGAGTATATGAAAACTATTCCGTTTCGAAAATTCTGTATTTATAAAACAAGTAATAGTGGTAAAAGTGACGGGATGTTTATAGACACACTGCAGACTAAAATACGGCGCTGTGTAGGCAATTTAACATCAGACGACCGTGGCATGAAAGAAGCTAAAGAATATGAGTTAAAACTACAATTCTAAAATGTTGCCGTACAGCGCCTTGAAACGAAACAATTTCTGTAAATAATTGCCATAGCTATACTGAAAAGGACAGATAATAAGTTAGAGACTTTGATGATCAAAAGTAAAATAATACCAGCTAAAAATGTTATTTGTAAAATTAGACATAAATCATAATAAAAAAATATTTAGTTTGGTTGCTAGGTAACCGACACAAGATATTGTTATTTCTTTAATAATGAAACTGGTACAAGAATTTGTAAAAGGATTATAGTAATGCTACACTAACTTGTTTAGTATTAGGTAACGAGCTGTTAGCAAATTTCCCGTTTTGGAAAATCGTCTAGGAATATACCACAGTTCGGACCGTGTGTGCGTAGAGTAACACTGCATCTGAGTCTTTTTAACGCCGTCTACTATAAAAACAATATAAAAAGATAAGCTAATTGTAAAATCTATATAGAATGAAAACTAAAAAACTATATTGTATTTACATTTCGAAAATAAGCAAAAACAGATTGCGACTCATATGGGCATACTTAAAATTGTTTATACTATTTAATAGAATTTTAGCCTGACAGTAATCTAGGAGGCTGTTGTACGAAAGGTATCAAAATATCACTCATTAAAACTGTTATATGTTTATTGTAAAGTAAAAAGTTATAAAATGTTTAAACGTAAGTAAAAAATACTGTACACGTACGTGTATACAAGGCTCCCGTCTAAAGTTACGTCTACACAGGCCTGCCCAGTGCTTAGAGCGCTTCAACTGCTTCCGGCTAGAGCTGAGGTCAAACCAATAAACTTGGCACAGAGTTACCAGCCTTAGCGGTTACGTGAGAATAACAGTGAATGTGTTACTTTATGGGATATTTAAAACAAAACCATGGTGAGATTAAAATTTTTTATAAATTTAATTTATTTCATTTAAGTTTTGTTATTTGTATAAACCAATGCAGAATTAGCTAATGTGGGATAAAGGCAACGAATATGGGTATGAGAAAACCACCTAATATTCTGTGTGACGTGCATAATTTTCCAGTGTTATATAACAAAATGTTCCTTCCTTACAACCTAATTTTTAAAAAAATATAAGTTCAACGGATGGGGTATAGTTAACGTTTAAATTAACAATGGAACGTTTACTCACGATTTGTCTAGCTTTTACAAGTCATAAAATCTTTTCCTTAAAAGCCAAGTCTATGTACTTATACAAAAATGAATGTTTGTAAGCATGCTAGTATGAGCCTATTGCATTACTAAACCACTGATCCGATCCCCATGAAACTTTAGGAAATTGTGTATTACATTGCTGGGAAGGTTTCAGGCATAGAAAAACTCAGGGGCATAACAAGGAGGGTACAGGGACACTTTAGCCCCCCTTAACCAATTAGTTTCAGCAGAATAATATTAACATAAAACAGCTCTAGGTTTTTAGCAAAACTGCTTCCCGACGACATAAAAATTTTTTAAACATGAAATTTTTAGGTGATAAAACAGTATAAATTATAATTTTCACCCTTATTATTTCTTAAAATATTTCATTTAATACATTACAAATTTTTGTTGCTAAGCAACTCTCAACTAATTTAAATTATTTTTTAACACAATTCAAAGCCATTTTTGTACAATTACGTCTCCCAAACGTCGTTCTACCTCTCAAGCACGACAAACAAAGGCCCAACCATCCTCAAAAATGAATGAACTACGAGAAGCGATATTGCAATACAATTGTGAATTTCATGCTCAAACCCGTTCATCTGAAACCAACGAACACCGATATGCAAGATTAGAATCCAATTAAAAAAGAACTGCTTGAGCCCGTTCATCTAAAACAAACGAACACGGTTAGGGAGGATTGAAATCCAATCGAGAACCTAATGCTCGAGCCAGGTCATCCAAACAAACGAACATGGAGATGCAAGAAAGGAACTCAATCGAGAACGTAATGGATAAGCCCGTTCATCTGAAACCAACGAACACCAAGATGCAAGATTGGAATCCAGTCGAGAATGTAATGCTCGAGTCCGTTCATCTGAAACAAACGAAAAACGAGAGGCAAGATTGGAATCCAATCGAGAACGTAATGCTCGAGCCTGTTCATCTGAAACAAACGAACACCGGGAGGCAAGATTGGAATTCAATCGAGAACGTAATGCTCGAGCCCGATCATCTGAAACAAACGAACACCGGGAGGCAAGATTGGAATCCAATCGAGAACGTAATGCTCGAGCCCGTTCATCTGAAACAAACGAACACCGGGAGGCAAGATTGGAATCCAATCGAGAACGTAATGCTCGAGTCCGATCATCTGAAACAAACGAACACCGAGAGGCTAGATTAGAATCCAATCGTGAATGTAATGCTCGAGTCCGTTCATCTGAAACAAACGAAAAAGGAGAGGCAAGATTGGAATTCAATA
Organism: Prosapia bicincta; assembly: GCA_036971475.1. Classification (NCBI taxonomy): domain Eukaryota; kingdom Metazoa; phylum Arthropoda; class Insecta; order Hemiptera; family Cercopidae; genus Prosapia; species Prosapia bicincta. The sequence continues at coordinate 41,960,046 of JBAIZL010000003.1, forward strand.
GAGAACGTAATGCTCGAGCCTGTTCATCTGAAACAAACGAACACCGGGAGGCAAGATTGGAATTCAATCGAGAACGTAATGCTCGAGCCCGATCATCTGAAACAAACGAACACCGGGAGGCAAGATTGGAATCCAATCGAGAACGTAATGCTCGAGCCCGTTCATCTGAAACCGAAACGAACACCGGGAGGCAAGATTAGAATCCTATCGAGAACGTAATGCTCGAGCCCGTTCATCTGAAACAAACGAACACCGAGAGGCAAGATTAGAATCCAATCGAGAACGTAATGCTCGAGCCTGTTCATCTGAAAATAACGAACACCGGGAGGCAAGATTAGAATCCAATCGAGAACGTAATGCTCGAGCCTGTTCATCTGAAACAAACGAACACCGGGAGGCAAGATTAGAATCCAATCGTGAACGTAATGCTCGAGCCCGTTCATCTGAAACAAACGAACACCGGGAGACAAGATTAGAATCCTATCGAGAACGTAATGCTCGAGCCCGTTCATCTGAAACAAACGAACACCGAGAGGCAAGATTAGAATCCAATCGAGAACGTAATGCTCGAGCCTGTTCATCTGAAACCAACGAACACCGGGAGCCAAGATTAGAATCCAATCGAGAACGTAATGCTCGAGTCCGTTCATCTGAAACAAACGAAAAAGGAGAGGCAAGATTGGAATTCAATAGAGAACGTAATGCTCGAGCCTGTTCATCTGAAACAAACGAACACCGGGAGGCAAGATTGGAATTCAATCGAGAACGTAATGCTCGAGCCCGTTCATCTGAAACAAACGAACACCGGGAGGCAAGATTGGAATCCAATCGAGAACGTAATGCTCGAGCCCGTTCATCTGAAACCGAAACGAACACCGGGAGGCAAGATTAGAATCCTATCGAGAACGTAATGCTCGAGCCCGTTCATCTGAAACAAACGAACACCGAGAGGCAAGATTAGAATCCAATCGAGAACGTAATGCTCGAGCCTGTTCATCTGAAACCAACGAACACCGGGAGGCAAGATTAGAATCCAATCGAGAACGTAATGCTCGAGCCTGTTCATCTGAAACAAACGAACACCGGGAGGCAAGATTAGAATCCAATCGTGAACGTAATGCTCGAGCCCGTTCATCTGAAACAAACGAACACCGGGAGACAAGATTAGAATCTAATCGTGAACGTAATGCTCGAGCCCGTTCATCTGAAACAAACGAACACCGGGATGCAAGATTAGAATCCAATCGAGAACGTAATGCTCGAGCCTGTTCATCTGAAACAAACGAACACCGAGAGGCAAGATTAGAATCCAATCGTGAATGTAATGCTCGAGTCCGTTCATCTGAAACAAACGAAAAACGAGAGGCAAGATTGGAATCCAATCGAGAACCTAATGCTCGAGCCTGTTCATCTGAAGCAAACGAACACCGGGAGGCAAGATTGGAATTCAATCGAGAACGTAATGCTCGAGCCCGATCATCTGAAACAAACGAACACCGGGAGGCAAGATTGGAATCCAATCGAGAACGTAATGCTCGAGCCCGTTCATCTGAAACAAACGAACACCGGGAGGCAAGATTGGAATCCAATCGAGAACGTAATGCTCGAGTCCGTTCATCTGAAACAAACGAACACCGAGAGGCTAGATTAGAATCCAATCGTGAATGTAATGCTCGAGTCCGTTCATCTGAAACAAACGAAAAAGGAGAGGCAAGATTGGAATTCAATAGAGAACGTAATGCTCGAGCCTGTTCATCTGAAACAAACGAACACCGGGAGGCAAGATTGGAATTCAATCGAGAACGTAATGCTCGAGCCCGATCATCTGAAACAAACGAACACCGGGAGGCAAGATTGGAATCCAATCGAGAACGTAATGCTCGAGCCCGTTCATCTGAAACAAACGAACACCGGGAGGCAAGATTGGAATCCAATCGAGAACGTAATGCTCGAGCCCGTTCATCTGAAACGGAAACGAACACCGGGAGGCAAGATTAGAATCCAATCGAGAACGTAATGCTCGAGCCCGTTCATCTGAAACAAACGAACACCGAGAGGCAAGATTAGAATCCAATCGAAAACGTAATGCTCGAGCTTGTTCATCTGAAACCAACGAACACCGGGAGGCAAGATTAGAATCCAATCGAGAACGTAATGCTCGAGCCTGTTCATCTGAAACAAACGAACACCGGGAGGCAAGATTAGAATCCAATCGTGAACGTAATGCTCGAGCCCGTTCATCTGAAACAAACGAACACCGGGAGACAAGATTAGAATCTAATTGTGAACGTAATGCTCGAGCCCGTTCATCTGAAACAAACAACCACCGGGATGCAAGATTAGAATCCAATCGAGAACGTAATGCTCGAGCCTGTTCATCTGAAACAAACGAACACCGAGAGGCAAGATTAGAATCCAATCGTGAATGTAATGCTCGAGTCCGTTCATCTGAAACAAACGAAAAACGAGAGGCAAGATTGGAATCCAATCGAGAACGTAATGCTCGATCCAGTTCATCTGAAGCAAACGAACACCGGGAGGTAAGATTGGAATTCAATCGAGAACGTAATGCTCGAGCCCGTTCATCTGAAACCAACGAACACCGGGAGGCAAGATTAGAATCCATTCGTGAACAGAATGCTCGAGCCCGTTCATCCGAAACAAACGAACACCGGAATGTAAGATTAGAATCCAATCGAGAACCTAATGCTCGAGCCTGTTCATCTGAAATCAACGAACACCGGGAGGCAAGATTAGAATCCAATCGTGAACGTAATGTTCGAGCCCGTTCATCTGAAACAAACGAACACCGGGAGGTAAGATTAGAATCCAATCGAGAACCTAATGCTCGAGCCTGTTCATCTGAAACCAACGAACACCGTGAGGCAAGATTAGAATCCAATCGAGAACGTAATGCTCGATCCCGTTCATCTGAAACAAACGAACACCGAGAGGCAAGATTAGAATCCAATCGAGAACGTAATGCTCGAGCCTGTTCATCTGAAACAAACGAACACCGGGAGGCAAGATTAGAATCCAATCGTGAACGTAATGCTCGAGCCCGTTCATCTGAAACAAACGAACACCGGGAGACAAGATTAGAATCTAATCGTGAACGTAATGCTCGAGCCCGTTCATCTGAAACAAACGAACACCGGGATGCAAGATTAGAATCCAATCGAGAACGTAATGCTCGAGCCTGTTCATCTGAAACAAACGAACACCGAGAGGCAAGATTAGAATCCAATCGAGAACGTAATGCTCGAGCCTGTTCATCTGTGGAAAACGACCGATCGATATAATTTCGGCTATTATTATGTTCATAAATTACTAAATTAAGTTTAGCTAATATTAAGATGATGTTCATAATATTAAGACAACTTTCAGGCGTTACGAAATTCGCTGCGTCAGCTAGTCTATATATATATATAGATGTATAGATGTATATGTATATATATATATATATATATATATATATATATATATATATATATATATATATATATATATATATATATATGAAAATGAATGCTTTTATGTCTCGTATGTATTAAATGTATGAACCTTATGGATTACCAAACCACTGATTCGATCATAATGTAACTGTGGGAAATGGTTGAGTACATTCCTGGGAAGGTTTATTTTAACATAATATTTTCCAACATGTAATTTTTAAGTGCAACAACAGCATAAACTATGACATTCTATCTGATCTTATTTTATCCTTATACATTTCATGAATTCACTCCAAACTTTGATTGCTAAGCAACACTCAACAATCTAAAATTATTTTCCAATAGATTTTAAACAATATACAAAAAATATTGTTTATCCGAATGCACTTCAATAAATAACATTCAACCAAGAACTTTGTCACACTTTTCTTGATCGACTACTATAAGTTCGGTTATTATTATGGTAATAAAATACTAAATTCAATGTAGCTAATCTTAAGCTATTCATTGACCTTTTGGTGGTACGAAGTTTGCCGGATCAGCTAGTTTGTTATAATTAAGGGAGTAATCACTGCATTGTTATTCCGTTCCTACTTAGAACAACTGGCCTTAAAAATAATTCACGTTTTTTTATAAATACTAAGCTGTGTTCAATATATTTTATTAAAAATTTATAATCGTCCAATAATGCATCTTTTACTACGAAATGCCTTCGCGGATTCAATATCTCGATAAAACATTTTATTTGAATGAAATTACAATATTTAGTATCGGGAAAATATATTTGTGTTTTGGGTTGTCGCTAGGCAACCGATCATATCGTACGAGCCTATATTAATTTATGCTTTGTGTGGATTTCCGTGCATTATATTTAATTAACAACAGGTCTGGCGTAGTATCGTCTGCATTCTGAACACTAGAAATTCCCAACAGAGTTCCAGAGTTAATATCATGTTGCTAAATTTACCTACTTGTTCCGATCGAATAATTTCTTTTGTTTGTAACGTATGCAAGCAAATCCTTTAGACAGCTGTCCAATGATTGTCTGATTACCGAAACTATATACATTTATTGTAACTTTGAATAATAAAATATCTTTAAAGATATTTCAAAGTGTTTAAATATTATAAGCCATTGGTATATTGAAATCTATTTAGTTTTATAATATTTTTTTTTTGTTATTGAGAAATTGAATAACAAAGAGAAACTTTTTAAAATTTCGTATAAAATGTTTGCCAATTAAATTTTGATTAAGTCTATGATTGAGACCCTAGTACCCGAAATTGTTTAGCTGCTTTAATCAATTAAATCCTATTATAAATTGAACTAATTTAGTACTAATAACTCTGACTTGATATGTTTTCAATCAAACGTTAGGAATTTAGTTGTTTGAATACTTACAAATTACTATTTTCAAACTTATTTATATAAGTGGGTATTTTAGGCTAGGGTATTTCTATCAGGAAATCAGTATTTATAATTATCGATGACCATGGCTTAACATGTGTATACACACTGGAGAAAGAAACAAACAAAACATCTATTAGAAACAAATAAAAACATACACAAAACTCACAAATTAATCATTTTTTTACTCATACGCGTTTCAATGACCAAGTCATCATCAGTGAGTGTTACTACTACAAACTCTAACTTACAACTAGGGTGAAAGTAAGGTTACACTTCCGTATTTATACAGTACGCGTTGCCACGCCCACTTGTCAAAACAACAGTTACTAGCCCTACTTTAAACATGATACAACAAATAGAAATTTTGTACCTAACTCAATAATTACAATAAACTTTGTAACATACAACATAATTACATATAAACAAAACAGATAATTAATATTACACATTATTATTATGTCAAAATATTTAACCTAAAAGTTAACAATAAATTTTATTTTATTTTTTATTTTTTCCCCTTTTAATACGCTAATTACAATAATATATATTTTTATTCCTATTAATATACAAAGTTTCCCATGCATCCAATTCACTACACTTAACAACGTTTTTTAATAGGGTTACATCGTCTACTTTAAATTCGTGCTCTTCCTCTAAACAATGTTTCGCTATCGAAGATTTTTCTGGTCTATTATATTTAATGTGGGAAAAATGTTCTTTAGCCCTAGTTTTAATATTTCTTCGTGTTTGACCTATATATTTCAGAGGACACTCGCTACACTTCAGGCAGTAGATTCCTGACTTTTCTTCATTAGGTATGGCATCTTTATGGTTCCCTAACCACTTCTTTAGGTTATTTGCAGTGGCAAATGTAAGATTCAAATTACTATATTTTCCTAGAGATTTTCTAATTTTATTAGACAGCGGTGGATGGTGTTTTATTTTTACCCATTTCCCCCCCTTTAAATCCCTTATTAACGTGCTTCCCTTTCTTATTGTCTTATTTTTCATCTTTTTGTTAATTTCATCTATAAACACATTACTATATCCATTGAACCTTGCTACACAAAAAATGTAATTCAGCTCATTTTTATAATTTTCCTCTGATAAAGGCAAATTTATTAAACGATGCACCATAGAATTGAAAGCGGTTTTGTTATGTGATATTGTGTGAAATGAATCACTGGTAATAAATTTACTTGTGTGAGTTGGTTTTCTATAAACATTAAAACTTAAAGTATTGTTTTTTCTTGATATTAAAACATCTAAAAATGGTAAACACACCTCTTTTTCAATTTCAACCGTAAATTTTATACTTGGAAAAAAACCATTTATTGCTTTACAAAACTTGTCCAGGCTTTGTTCACTATCAAATACTGCAAAAACTTCATCCACATATCTCAGCCATACTCTAGGAAAATATTTCAAGGTATTTTTCGCATTCATTTCGAAATGACTCATAAAAATGTTGGCTAAAAAAACTTGATAGGGGGTTACCCATTGCGGTGCCTTTCCTTCTGGGGGTAAAATTTATTGTTAAACTGGAAAAATTTTGAACAATACATAAACTAATAAGTGGAATTTTTTCATCCACTTCATTTGGTTAGAAAATTCAGGATGTAATACAAATGAAGTGGATGAATAGAAGCACGTTAATAAGGGATTTAAAGGGGGGAAATATGTAAAAATAAAACACCATCCACCGCTGTCTAATAAAATTAGAAAATCTCTAGGAAAATATAGTAATTTGAATCTTACATTTGCCACTGCAAATAACCTAAAGAAGTGGTTAGGGAACCATAAAGATGATATACCTAATGAAGATAGGTCAGGAATCTACTGCCTGAAGTGTAGCGAGTGTCCTCTGAAATATATACTGTAGGTCAAACACGAAGAAATATTAAAACTAGGGCTAAAGAACGTTTTTCCCACATTAAATATAATAGACCAGAAAAATCTTCGATAGCGAAACATTGTTTAGAGGAAGAGCACGAATTTAAAGTAGACGATGTAACCCTATTAAAAAACGTTGTTAAGTGTAGTGAATTGGATGCATGGGAAACTTTGTATATTAATAGGAATAAAAATAATATTGTAAAGAATGAGTCATGCCCTATTCCAAATTCCATATTATTGTAATTAGCGTATTAAAAGGGGAAAAAATAAAAAATAAAATAAAATTTATTGTAACTTTTAGGTTAAATATTTTGACATAATAATAATGTGTAATATTAATTATCTGTTTTGTTTATATGTAATTATGTTGTATGTTACAAAGTTTATTGTAATTATTGAGTTAGGTACAAAATTTCTATTTGTTGTATCATGTTTAAAGTAGGGCTAGTAACTGTTGTTTTGACAAGTGGGCGTGGCAACGCCTACTGTATAAATACGGAAGTGTAACCTTACTTTCACCCTAGTTGTAAGTTAGAGTTTGTAGTAGTAACACTCACTGATGATGATGACTTGGTCATTGAAACGAGTATGAGTAAATAAATGATTAATTTGTGAGTTTTGTGTATGTTTTTATTTGTTTCTAACATAACCTCACAAGCTAAACTCAAAGAATATTTGTTTAAAACATCTATTGGTTAGGCAATTCACCGACATTTGTAACTACCATTGTTCGAAAGCGAGCAGAAGAAAGTAATATTCAACAAGAATAAGAGAAATAATAAATAATGTAGGTTTGAAAATAATTATTGGTGATCTTGCGAAAAAAACTGATTCTCAGGAAGGTAGAAGATATTGAAGAAAGGACTTCATGGGCAAAATAAATTTTTTGGCAGTTTTTGTGTTGTACATCTTGAGGTTTTTATAAACACGTAAAACAGATAAGAAAGACACAACCCACTTTAAATTTTGCCATACACATACAAAACACACTACGCTCACAGACTGACATAAACACCAATCTAAAAGTCCTACTTTACATCAATAAAAGCAAAAAACGTAACAGTAGAAAACTATGAGATATATAAACACCTTAAAAACCCTTCACAACACATTCTAAGTGACAAAACACACTCCCAATCAAACACTATATTTAAGCATATATTTAACAACTTTTCTATGAACAATAACACACCACAGAACAAAAATACACCACAGATTCACACCAACACAACACACCTGAGCAATAGTTTTGTCAGTAACTCACAGCATTGAAAATAAGATCACCGCGTCTGCTGAATAAATCAGTAAGTAGTGGTTTTTTGCCAAGATAATACAAGCAAGTGTTATTATATTTTCTTTGGATTTTGGAAATCGAAAAACTTTCAGGTAAAGGGCTTACTGATGAGGCACTTTGTAAGATGTTACGGAAATTGAAATAAAGCGAAGAACATAACTTGCATTTTTAGAAGAAGCAGATAAAACAAGAAAAAAAAATTTATAAAATGGTTTCAAAGAGCCAAAAATACACAGATTGATCAGGAGGAAGAAGACGTTTATGAAGAAATATTAAATTTTTTTATTGTAATGAGAAATATCCCAGCTTATATTGGCCAAAGATGCCATCTAAATAATTTGTTTACAACCAAGGACAAAGTTAAAGGAAATTTTGGTGATGTTTGCAAAGCTGTTTGAAGTTTTGAATAAAGTGAACACTCATCGCATCCGAAGAACCTTCTCAGAGAACTTGGGAAGTGCGTTCCGCGAAGACTCAGACATCGTATATCTCGTAGGGCGTTAAGCGTAAATAACTTTACATGGGAAAAGCTCGTCACTGTTAGTTTGTTTTTATATTGCCTAAACATATTTCTTATCTGGAACCAAATAATAATGATCTTTAGATAGATTCACAAGCTGTAGGTCACGCGAAAGTTATGTGAGTACAATTTTCAATTATTACTATTAATATAAAAATTAACAAATGATTTCTACTGAGTTAGTATTCTCGTTACTCTAGATCTATAAATTGTATGGACTGTAATACTTACGTAAGATCATATAAAGGATATTTCATTTTAATATCATATGTTGTAGGTTTTCATTACTTTAATTCCGATATTTATAATGTTTTTCTCATTTCAGGTAACCTGCTGATTACATCTCTAGACACTTTAACATAAGGTAAGAACCATATTTATCTCTAAGCTGTTTAAAATGTCAAGCATAACTTTGACATGTGAAATACGGCAAGTTTTCTCAAGCAACGAGGATTAAGTATTTCGGTAGTTTGGTTGAGTAATTAGGATATTAGTTGAGCGTCCTTAGTTAAAGTGGAGTGATTATATTTGCACACTCAAATTGTGTCAGGTAATGCACAGTATAACGTTTAGCTAGTTACAATGTGTACTATAACCACTCACATGAGTTACAAAACTCATTCTTTACCGTTAGTAATGGTCTCAGAAGGGCGGACACAGTTGCATTGTTTAACGTTCGTTTTCCCCGCTTATATGAGATAAAATTTCATAAGGTCTTTCCACCAACGTTAATTGTTCTTCGTCGTTTATTGTACATTTAAAATTTGCAGATTTCATTCCAAACTTATTGTTAGCTTCGTGTTTTTCTAATTCCTGTTACTCTAGTAACGAAAGATTGAATTGCATTATTGCCTGAACGATTATTAACTTTAATTTTTAAACAACTATGACTTTAAACAGAGCCGTTCGTTGCTCCGTACATGCGCGCTAATAATCTGCCCTTTTTACGAGCCTCAAACGTCTTTTCGAGATCATTCTTCCTACCTTCGATTGTTACTGCAATAAAGTGTATTGAAAATCCCTCAAACACTTTCAAATTCTACCGTTGTGTGGTCAGTCAAATTCACGAAAGAAAGACGTGATCTTATCAGCCGTTTTTTTGGACCATAATGAATTTTAAAAAGTTCCTTAAAAAGTAACATTTACTGTACATTTTTCCTAAAAGAATACATTTACAAACAACGCCTCGGTTTAGCCGAAAATCGCAGTGGACGTCGTTTGATATTAATATGGACATTAGTTCAACTTGAACCAACAACTTTTTCTTGCAAATTTGAATTATCAAACGATTGAATAATGAGAATTAAGTAAATTCAATCCATTGACTGAGTTTTCGGTTTCCTGTGCATGTGTCAGCATTTTGTCTCCATAAAGAGGGGATGCGACGCTGAATTATGTGAGTATTCAATTATAATTATTTAAAACTAGTTTATTGCTAACGTATTAGTCGGCACAATTTAAAACACAACTGAGAATGTCTGTGTTGTTTGGACCATGATAAATGTCTTGTCCAGTCCGTCAGACACAGATTCTTGGCGTTGTTACAGTCAGAGAGAATTGAATTGTTTGCTTCATTTACGACGTGTTTTCGGTTTTTAGCGGAATTTAAATTGATGTTGGACTTGTCATTAAATACAAACACCAAGTTTTATGTTTATAGCAAATTGGATCATAGATTAAATAACGTTTATTGTTTTACTTAGAAAAGTATACATATCTGGATAGTAATTTAAAATTGCACGGTTTAAATTTGTATGTTATATTACATGCTTACGTAGCATGTGATGATATAAGTACTGTTTTTTTTTTTTTAACTAATTTAGCTCCTATCTATAATAATTAAAATGACGTCAGTTGAAATCTTTAAAAATAAGGTACTTTAGCAATAAACTTTGCTTTCTTCATGTCATTTACTTTAATATTATTTTTTTTCGGGGATCTTGCTTTTGGAGTACAAAAGTTCTGAATTTCCAGTATTAATCTTACACGAATGATCCTTTGCTTATCAGTTCCTTTTCCACTACATAAATAGAACATGTACTAGGTTGTGTACAAACTGAATGCACTGTACTAACGCATCAGAACAATACTGGCATAACACATTATCACACGACTTCACTCACATTCATACTCTTTCGTAAAGCCTCAGAGAGAGCAACTGTTCTACTTCAGCCATGATCCTCTTTTTCTAAACTTGGGTAACATTATCTCCCTTTCTTACTCCTGCTTTTGAAATATAGACTTTCAGTTATCATTCATCCGAAATGCTTCTGTGAAAGATAATATATTCTATGGCTAACGACTAGACATCTATTAAAAATGCCAGAGAGGTCGTGGTGCATGGTCCCTGCCCACATAAACACGAATTGTTTCCATATTCCTAGCACCTGAGATGATGAAATCGTACAGCATGAAATGATGAAGTTTCTATCACGTTTCTTTCATTTTCTCCTTTTTCATAGAAGAGGAAGACGGAGTGATTATAAGGCTACCGTACATAATGATTCCAATATTTCAGAACAGGATTCTATGTCCCTACTTCAATCCTATTTAATTCGCGGTGCTTTACTAGCGTTAATAGTTTTTAGAGTGGTCGCCTTAGTACTATATGAACTAGAAACTGTTTAAGGCTTATTAGGATGATACTTTATTCGTCACTCCATTTGGTTTAAACAGCGGTGCGATACAAGAACCATTAAATCATGACTATATTTGTTTCCTGTTCAGAAAGGTAGAACAACAGTCAGGTTAGGAAATGCTTTGAGATTACTATAAATAAACCAAACCTATTTCATCAAGATTTACACTTCTTGTCTTTTGTTACAATATTATTATAGAGAAAGAGGCCAGTACAAATTTTATTTGACGCATTTCTTTCAACTCCAAGACATGGGTTTTCAATAAGATAACTTAAAGCTCTGCTATAATTGTGTACACACGTGTTGTAAGGTTAGTCTTTCTTACTGAATGATTGATGCTATTTTTAATATGTCTAGATGACCTATCTATCCTGAATCTAATAAACCCACTAATGTTGAAATAACTTAACACCTTTAGCGTATCTAGGAAGCAAGGAACTTTTTCAGTTTCATTTTTTTTCTGAAGACTGTATTCGAGTATTGTATCAAAAAACTTATTCTACTAAACACTATTATCAAAGATTGCGAGAAGTCATTTTTTGTGGTAAAGATAAAACAGGAACGAAGAGAATAGGGTGAGGGAGGAAGAAGCTTAATTGTTTTCAATGCGAAGAATATCCAATTATTATTGGAGAGAAATGAAATTAAACCTAAAATAACATTTTAGAGGAACTCTGACTTTGGGAATACGTTAATTAATTTCAAATTGAATAACTCTCACTTTGCAACTCTGCGTGTCGTAATAGAATATCATTTTGTGAATAGAGGCACATCTGTGCTCGATAAATGTTTTCTCTCGTGCATGTCCTTTTACAGAGAACTCAATCAATCAAACTGTATATAAAGACATTTACAACCTTTTTTTACATTTAAAAAATATTGTATGTAAGAATATTAGGCAGCACATATTTCAACATACGCATTTTATGCGGTTTGAAAACGATATGAATATTGTCGCTTATCGGGAACAAGGAGAGAATTTTGATAGGTTTAAAGTGCTATTGAACTGTTTAGTATTAGATATAGGCTTGAATGCGTAGAGACTTTATTCTGATGTACTCTCAGGATTCGAGTTATAAAGAAAAGTTACTCCTTACACCCGTTTTTCATTCAATTTCTTCTATTAGTTCAATTCTCCTTATATAATAAAGGCTATCTTTTTCAAATTTTCAGTCGATAATAAAATAATCTTTACTCATCCACTCACGTTTAAATACACTTTTAAATATTGTTTTCAAATATTATAACATTAAATAAATTTAATGAAATCATTTTAGTTTTAAATGGGAGCAAATCTGTTCACAAAATGGACAAGATTTTCAATAGCTAATTTTATGTTGTAGGTTATGTGGTAAAAATGTGGTTTTAACGCATAGGTTATGTTACTTTATTTATATTAATTGTAATTATTAAACAAAAAGTAAGTGAAATAAGATTTGTTTTTTTTGACCTAAGTAGGAATTGACTTAAAACGTTTTGTTTGTATTACTCTTTACCCATAATGAATAGAGTTGTCTAATATCTACTCATAATGTATGGAGTTGGCTACTCTGTACTCATAATGTATAGAGTTGGCTACTCTGTACTCATAATGTATATAATTGACTACCCTCTACTTATAACGTATTGAGATGGCTACTCTCTACACATAATGCATAGAGTTGGCTACTCTCTGAGTTTATACTCATAATGTATAGAGCTGTCTAATATCTACTCTTAATGTATAGAGCTGGCTACTCTCTACTCATAATATATAGAGTTGGCTGCTCTTTACGCATAATGTATAGAGTTTACTTCTCTCTTTTCATAATGTATAGCTGTCTACTCTGAACTCATAATGTATAGAGTTGTCTACTTTCTATTCATAATGTATAGCTCTCAATTCTTAAATCACAATGTATAGAGTTGCCTATTCTCTGTTCATAATGTATATAGTTGGCTACTCTCTACTCAATATTTCTATTTTCATTTTGATGGTTTCTTGTGTGTAGCGTTTATTTCTACTGATTAGTTCTTAATCCCTTTCATTTCTACATCCTTATCCAATAATCTGCAGCATTATGCTTTCCTTCGATTTATAGAAAACCCTCCTTCACCAAAAGTTAGCTTTTTATACACTATTATCTAAAATTGTGAAGGATTCCACTATCGGCTGGTAGATACTTCTCTGTCACTTACTAGTTAATGTCAACATTAGCATGATTATCATCTCTCCTTTATTCCAGAAGTGTTTATCACTTACTTATTTTTTTGTTCCACTCATCTTTCTAGCTCCTGGTCCTCTTTTAGTAGATAGAAATATTTCTATGACAATGTCCTGATCCTCATTTCCGATACGCTATTACCTCTGGAATTTGAACCAGCTCAAATGAGTATTGTGATCGGCTAATTTTAATAGATTTATGCTATATTAGTAGATAGACCTATCCGCATGGCAATGTGCTGATTCACATTCCTGATACGGTATTCTGGTACCTTTGGAATGTGAACCAGAACAAATGAGTATTGTGACCCACTCATTTTAATAGCTTTATGCTATATTAGTAGATAGACGTATCCGCATTGCAATGTGTTAATTCAATGAGTTATTCTGGTACCTCAGATATGATTCCTGCAATATCTACAAAAAAAAGGTTAAATGGTTTTGAAAACGATAATGTTTACACTACGAGAGATTATTGTTTAAATAAATGCGGCTGACGTTCGAGTCAGTTGACTTTCGAGTCAGTGCAACTATTTATTTACACAGTTATCGTGTATCGTCATCAGGGCTTAATAGTCATCAGTAACGAAAATAATGAAAAAATAAATAGTAACAATAAAAAACAATAGTCTAACACCATATGCTGTATAGAGAGGGAAATGGAAAATTTCAGGGAAATTATCTTTCTATTTTGCCACTCAATTTTGTGTTTCTATCATGTGTATATCCATATTTATATTATTTGTAATTATAAAAGAAAGTAAGTGAAATAAAATCAGTAGGATTTGAATATTTTTATATTGCTTACTAGTTTTTAAATTATATTTAAATTATGGTGATCTATAATTTCCCATTCTAGTCCTGTCTTGCATTACTTTATCATTGCAAAAAACCTTTCTCTTATAATTTTATATACATCTTCAACCAAAGATTTCTATTAATGGGAAAGTTGGCTCAGAGTCAAAGTGCCGGATTTCAAACATGTAATCGCTCAGTTTGACGGAGACATAGGTTTTTTAAAAATGACTATTATTAAATAAATATTTGAAGAAACTGTATTAACAACTTTTCATTTACTTCAAGTTTAAAAAAAATGTGTTTGAACTTGATCGCATGATTAAAAACGTATTTTTTAACGATCGAAAATTTATACGAGATATATACACATATAGGGAGGATGTGAGCTAATAGAAGGAATTGAATTGATAAGACTGTACAAAAGCAAAACGTTGACAGAATAGGACAGGTCCCCTGGACAGAACTATGTAAAAATTCTAAAACGATTTCATCTCGCAGGTTCATGCATCCAAGTAGTTCTATTCCTTTCGTTTTAAATACTAGCTTCTAAATGAATTTGTAGTTACGATATATATGTCTAGACCATGAGAATATAAGTACATTAAGCAATAAAAACGGTGAAATGTATTGTCAGTCTAATGGAAAAATTACATATTAATATTATTAATATATTATTATTAATAATAACTGTCTATATTATTAATATATTTTAATTTGTTATTATTATAATATTATAATAACAATAATAGTTAGGATATTGTTATTACTAACTGACCCAGGGAACTTTGTACCGTCTAAAAGTCAATGAATGACGTGTTAACATTAACACAATTTCTGTATTTTATTAACATAATAATATTTGTACAGAAATGGCTTTGAAATATTTTGGTAACCAATTTAAATTTGTTGAGTCCTGCTTAAGAACCAATATTTGGAATGAATTCAATGAAATGTCTCAGAAACATAAGATAAGATAAGATAGAAAATCATATTTTATGCTATTTTATCTCTTATAAATTACATGTTTAAAAATTGTTATCCCGTTGGAAAGCTATTTTTTAAAAAAATTGTTATGCCGTCGGGAAGCTGATTTGCTAAATACCTATCGCCGTTTTTAGGTCAAAAATTGTCTGCTGAAATTAAATTGTTTAGGGGAGGGACACGTCCCTCCTCTGCCCCTAGATACTCCCCTAAGACTTACTATTCCAGAAACCTTCCTAGGAATGTACTGAACAATTTCCTAAAGTTTCATGACCATCGGATCAATAGTTTAGCAATGCATAAGGCTATATATATATATATATGTATGTATGTATGTATGTATATTATAATTATTATTGCAAACACATATATTTAAAAAAACGTAGTTATATGAATAAATGTTTATTTACCCCATTAACATTTACTATTATAAAATGTAATTAAGTAATTTGTGTAAGTTATTCAAAGTATGAAGCATAGCGAAGCTCATAACCCAGGCAAGTAAATGTATTATATAATGAAACCAAGAAGCGCAACAATGAATTGCCTGAGGACAACGCTAGATCTGTGAACTTCAGCAGAGTTTGATTAGAATTATTTATTTAGTTGCTTCTGTTCTGAGTTCTAGAACAATGGTTCCGTGCAAACATTCGCGTCACCAAACTCGGTGACTGTATTTAATTTCCAGTTAAAATAAATAAACCTTATGGCACAGTTCACAGCATACATAATTCATACCCATTTAACGTTTCAAGAGAGACACAGAACTAAAACTTTATAACCGTTTCTACTGTCGGAACGGTTTGTTCTTGTATTTACTCAGAGTTAGACGACGCTTCTCAAACAAATATCAGCAACACGAAAACTGTAGTGTAAATTTAATTACGTTAATAATTATAATTAGTTAAAAAGACCACTACAGTGTTGCGAAAAACAAATTGTAACTGGTGATATAGAAAATATGAGTAATAGGGCCTACGGTTAAACAAAATACAATTTAGTTCTGGTATCCTAATAAAAGAGATTTTAAAAACCAAAAAAGACAAGTACCATGACTTCATAACTCACAAAACTGTATAAATTAGAGGTAGGCTTATCTCATAAAATAAAGAAATAAGCTATAAGTCTGGTCTAGTACCTTACAATAGAGTCACAACGTATCTGGTTACTATAAAAATTTGCTTTCCTGTGTTAGGAATAAAATTGTGTTTGAATCATTTTGCATCTCGAGTAAAGGGACACTTTCCACTTAATGAGCTATATTGCTATTGAGAACTTTAAAATCATTCAAAACTTTACTATGTAAAACTAAGTGACTTGTATGAATAACCCTATGATTTCAGATACCGACAGTGTGATTCAATGAACTGGAGGAGGCTTGTAGCCTCTGTGTTTGAGTATAAAATCTTTCAACCACGAATTCAGATAACGTCTGAGAAAAAGATTCTTATTCTAAAAGTAATCACTTTTTGAAAGACTTAAGTGTTTTTAGTGAGAGACTAAAATGATGATAGCAAGCATAGAAAGAAATGCCATAATTGCATGTATTAGGGTTTGAAATATTATCATTGTAGAAAAGTGGGAGATTAGGGAGAACCATCGCTTGCATTAGTCCTTAGAGTACACCTGTGGTTTACACTGTAACATAAGCAGTGAAGAGCAAACTGTTGCTAGTGTACATAAAATCGTTTAAAGAAATAAAGAAGGTGAAAATGAACAATAAGAATGGTAACTAGGTCAAAGCTTTTAAATATCTTCAGCTCGGAACAGAAATATATGTGCAGATGTTTGGGAATATATGTCCAGTATTTAAACAAAACCACGCCCCGATGAATCTAACCTCAAACTCGTCACTACTGCCCAGAAGACTAACGACAGGTCCGAGATGGAGGAAAGGCTTGGTGCTACTACACGTAGTATCCTTCTGTAAGAGCTCGAAGGATTTACTGTGAGGTCTGGGGGGGGGGGTCTTCTGAAATGAGACGATATTTCAACCATATAGTACGGTTTGGCCTACTTTTCCAGAACTACTCGGGACTAGTAGAACGTTCCGAACTGCCAGGTTTTTCGTAACTTACTTAACCTATCTGATTGGTTCGGTTCAGGCAGTGCAACCAAACATTTACTCAATCTCGACTGGCCTTACCTAAAAGCCGGGCAATAGCAGACAATCATGAGGCAGTTTGTTCTGGGAAAAGAGTAGAAGAGTAAGAAAGATGGTGAAGCACAGAAGAATGGTGACAAAGAGTACCTTACTCTAATCCTTGTCAAGGAACACAAAGATAGATCCTTCATGTAGAAATATCTCTAGTATAGCATGTGAAACCTCTACCCCCACGAATCTAACCTTAAATTTGAGACTTCCGTCCGAGTCACTAGGGATAGTTCCAATACATGGGCGAGGCAGCTTGGCTACTCGACTTTACTATAGGCCTATACTGGTCACCGGCCTGGCTCTGAGATGAGACGAACCTCAACCTATTAGGTTACTTTTCCAGAACTATTCTAACTATACCAGTCCGAACGACCTGGTTTCTATAACTCGATACCCCGTTTGATTACTTTCTGTCCATATAGTAGCAAACAAACATTCATGTGATTCATGTTTCTTATCGCTACGTAAACAGATATACAACTTGCGACCCTGCACACATAAACCATAATAGTCGCCAGTGTTCCATTCAATAGATATGCATAACCCTACTGATTCTAATAAATATACAGGTCACATCCGTAAAGCTACAACTTTTTCAGTTTTTATGTGCCTACAAACCAAGTCGTTACATCCATAAATGCTTGTTTGTATATTACAAACAATACAAACATTGGACAGTTAGTAAAAGCATTTAACACTCGAATCAATATACACGTCAATTTATCAGTTTCTTTTGGATAAGCACAAGCGCGACCATTACTCTGCAATAAAACAGTACTCCATTAGGTCAGTACACGCGATGTATTGTTAGACGGTTGCTAGGCAACTGAAGTAAGAGCTTTACTGTTAATATTGTATCTCCAAGCTTAATGCACTAAATATGTTCCTGTGATTTAAAGTAGGCTTAGGGAAGCTGTGCATTCTAAGTGGAATAGGATATTTTGTGAAATTAGCAGTTACATTCAAAACAGTACTCCCTTGTTTCAGCATTGATTTTGCGAAAAATAAACACAGTTTTATTTTATATGCAGTCTTTGTTATAGTCGTTAGTTTCCATATTAAAATCCAATGTTTTGATTTTTTTATCAATGATATGCAAGTAAGCTATCCAGAAAGTTATATTGTCTTTTTTTACCAACTGGATGTATTTAAATTGGTTTTTTATGTTTTATCATCTCTTGTCAATGTAATTCCTTTATCCCTCCTATAGAAATGTTCCTTGATTATGTAACTCAATATTACCCCAGTACATTGTAGGTATACTTCAGCAAGTAGATCTGCTTTCCCTTGCAAACAATATTACCCCAGTACATTGTAGGTATACTTCAGCAAGTAGATCTGCTTTCCCTTGCAAACAATATTACCCCAGTACATTGTAGGTATACTTCAGCAAGTAGATCTGCTTTCCCTTGCAAACAATATTACCCCAGTACATTGTAGGTATACTTCAGCAAGTAGATCTGCTTTCCCTTGCAAACAATATTACCCCAGTACATTGCAGGTATACTTCAGCAAGTAGATCTGCTTTCCCTTGCAAACAATATTACCCCAGTACATTGTAGGTATACTTCAGCAAGTAGATCTGCTTTCACTTGCAAACAATATTGCGTCTTCTTCCTTACATCACAAGCCAGTATTTTTTCTTATCTATTAAATATAATTTCAGCCCTGCAATCTTAAATATAATCGCTAATTTTCCTTCCTTCTTTCTTTTAAACATAAATAGAAGAGTCTATTGATTGCCTGAAAAAATAAACCTGGAATTTTATTTTTCATTGCATTTAAATCTTAAAGGTTTGTGCTACCTTGGCGGAAAGCAGGCGACCCGACCACTCGATGCTATAACGTTACACTATTTCCAATACCAAGGGATCATTTTGTCTTATTCAACAGGGATCTCTTATAAGTCTTTTTACAGGGGGGGGTGTTAAACGATCTCTTAACGATTCAGATAGAGAGAAGCACTTCAGGTGCACGCACTACCATGATCCCTCCTTATATATTCTAGGGACACCATGTCCCCACCTAAATTTACAAGTCTTATCTATCCTTCTTAAGCGATAGTAATTATTCCTTAAAACTTCAAGAAAACATAAACACAAGATGTATCAACACAAACAAATAGTGTTTTTACTCCGTTGTATTCAATAACCCATAGCAGCGATAAACAGAACTTCAGTGGATATAATTTTAGGTCTTTCAGATCCCACCTTTAAGTGAACATAAAAAATGACGTCATCTAACTTCATACTTCAGTGAATAGGAAATATGACGATATAGGAAACATTTTCGTTAGACACTGTAGGCGGACGTTTGGAAATTTAGTACAACGTCCCGCACAGTGACGCGGTGTTTTCCGGGCGGAAATTATATCCAGAGCATGATTTTAAAGATTCGCTTGAGAGATACTGAAGGAGTTCTTGGATAAATATTCCAAATATGAAAGAGTTATTATATTTTTTTATATTTTAAATTTATTAACAAATGTTTTTTCTTATATTTATTAAATTTAAATAAGTTGGAATCGTGGAATAACACTAGGTCAGTAGATCCGTTTTAAAAGTCTGATTGTAGTCTGAAATGTAGAATTTCCGAGAAGCAATTTTGCCGAAGTCCTTCTTTAGCACTATAGAATGTTTTTCTAGAAAGTAGGCTCAATCGATTGTCTGGTAGTACTTTTAGACAGATACAAAGAACATCATTACGGCGCTTTGAGTTTAGCTATGGTTGCCTTTACGACACATAATGCATCATATTCAAGGCACATTTAGTTATTGCGGTGGCTGCTTTCCGAAACATAATAGAGATAAGTAAATTGGCAAAAAAAACTATAAAAATGTCGCTATATCATATACAGCCATAAGTGTTATGAAGAGAGGTATTTGTGAAGTCCAAAAAAAGTTATAGGGCTTCTAGCAAAACGCCGTTTATGGGTAAAAACATGTGTCTATACAATCACGAGGTCAGAATATCCAGTATGTAATCAAGCTCTAGTAAATTGGGTTAGAATTGTTTTCAATAAATCTGACATCATTTAGATGCTAAGTGCGAAGCTACAAGAAATAATGTGAGTGGGAAGAAGTTCAACTATTTGTAACTCTTTTTATAATCATAGAAGATATTTCGCAGCGTGGAAAGGAAACTGTATAAAACACTTGAAAATCAAAATTTTTGTGTAGCCTCTAGAATAGTCGCAACATAAATGTACATACGATTAGTAAACATCATTGCAGGTAGATTGTGTTTAAACACAAGCACACCACACACACACACACACACACACACACACAGACTCACTCACTCACTCATACAGATACCTCCCTCCTCACACACAAATATATATATATATAATTATAAATAAATATATATATATATATATATATATATATATATATATATATATATATACATATAGGCCTATATATACACTAGCTGAGCTGGCAAACTTCGTACCGCCTAAAAGTCAATGAATGGCGTAATAACATTAGCTAAACTTAATGTAGTATTTTATTAACATAATAATAGTAATATATCGAGAAAAATGTGACAATGTTCTTGAATGAATGATATTTGTTGAAGTGTACTCTGATATACAATGTTTTTGGTTTTTTTCCTCTGGTGGGTATAAAAATTGAAACAGAAAATTGTACAAAAATGGCATTGAAATGTGTTGGAAAATAATTTAAAGTTTTTGAGTAGGGCTTAGCAACCATAATTTTAAATGAATTCAGTGAAATGTCTTAAGATAAGGTAAGATAGAAAATCATATTGTATGCTCTTTTGGCACTTAAAAATTACATCTTGAAGAAAATTGGTATGTTGCCGGAAAGCTTTTTTCCTAAAATCCTAGCTGCGTTTTATAGGTTACTATTTTTCTGCTAAAACTAATTCGTTTAGGGGGATCACATGCCCTCTGTGTCCACCCTCTAGCTACGCCCCTGAGACTTGTTATGCCAGAAACCTTCCCATAAATCTACTCAAGAATTTCCCAAAGTTTCATGGCAATCGGATCAGTGGCTTAGTAATCCATAAGGCCGATACATACATACAAACTATTGTTTATATACATAGCTGTGTGTTGTTTATATACATAGATGTGTGTTGTTTATAACGTGTTGTCGTTATACCAGCTTAAAACATGGTGCAGATGTAATACAATCTAGCTATATAGGGATACTCTCATTAAAGAATTCAACCTTGGGAATTCATGAAAATTTGAGCTAGCACATTAAACGATTTTTTTTAATAAGCCTGTGGAAATATTCCACAATCAGATCATGATCGACAGTTCACAGGTGCCTGTAGTTTAATAGATGATGTAGGGCAGGGTAGGGTCATATTTTGACGCTGTCTATTTGGTTGTTTCGGTGTTAAAGTGGTCATCGTCAGAATGTAAGGTAAGTCAATGAGAACATCAGGTGAGAACATGTACGTATGTTGCCAGGGTAGCGTACCACGCAAACATCAATGTTTCGCCCTGTATAGATATGAATCCCTAAATCGTTACAGATCAGAATCAGCTTACAGTCCCATACTCTAACATCGGGTATGTATAGGCAAAAGAAGTATAATGGGTGGACGGTGGCAGTGTATGTGTGTAAACTCAAATATTATAATTTTCTTGGACAGTTTTAGATAAGATATACTTGACTTTCTCTAACTATTTTACACAAACACTCGCACACAAGCGTGCACACACACACACACCCATACATACACACACACACACACACACACACACACACACACACACACACACACACACACACACACACACACACACACACACACACATATATATATATATATATATATATATATATATATATATATATACAAAAGTAAGCTGACTGACGATTACAACACTGGAAGATGTCTATATCGTATGTTGAAAGAGTTTTGGCGTCCTTCACGATATTCCAATTAGATATGAGACACTTTAAACAAAGTATCTCATTCAGATAAAATAAATGCTAGACCAGCTATTATTCTTTCTTCTTAGATCTCGGTTAGAAGCTATTGAGTAAGAGATCTGTATATCGCTAGAGTTTTACTCCTAGTACGTCGGAATGTCCTCCCTTATCATTTGTCACTCCTCTTTAATATAACTAATAGGCCTACCCTAAATAGGTATCCCACACCACGAGCCATCATCCTTTCTAATACTCTACACTAGAATTTTATAAATCTTTACTTTAATCTTGTCCTTCTACCACCTACTAGCCTACTCGTCACTAATTTACAGTATTTTCCCATTTTCGCGAAAATTTTATACTAGGCTGTAATAAGTATGTAAATTTACCTATATTAATCCATACTAAAAATAAATATACAAAAACTATTGCCATTACAGTTTGGTTTACATAACAAATACAGCTTGATTTTGATAAAAAGTTTTGGAGTAAGAAACATTACGTTATTGACTGTCACTTTAGATAAGAACTACAGCAAATACGTATGAGTAGTCTACATGTGGAAGAATCTTGCATGTAGTTTATATAGTACTCTAATAGTGGAAAACTAAGTGAAGAATCAATTACACAAACGTCATTTCTTAAGGAATAAAGTGAATTCATATTACGTACAAATGTCTTACATTTGCTTCCCTTAATTCTGTTACAAACATAATCAAAATCATCGTCTTGTTTTCTACAACACATGAAATCTGTTTTCTGTTGCCTTTCAGAAGTTAAAGACCCTTGTTGGAGAAGGATGTGATGTAATAATGTTATAAGAAGGGCTTGCGGGTGAGAAGAGAGATGCTAAGTAATCGGATCAGGTAGATTGGTGGTGTGAGAAACAAGCACAAGAGGGTGGAAGGTTTTAAGCCAATACCAGGGTTGTTTTGTTTATAGTAGCTCTACGTTGGAAACGTTACAGTAAATTTGCTACTGAAGGAGTAAATTTTATTTTAAGACCAATATGTTTTGATGTTAATATTAGGGAGGTTAACGTTTTTCTGACAATTGTTTATTGTTATTCGCTTCGGGCTGCCTCCTCAGACGGTTACCTCTATTTGTCTGTACTATGCCAATACTAAGTACGATATTTTCGTACTCTAGAGTCATTCCGTAACAAAGAACTGTGCCCAACATTTGTCATATACATGCAGTTAAATAATCAAAACACTTCAAGGAGGTTAAATATTTTTACATTGTTTTAATTTTGACAATTTCCCCCCCGAGAAACTAGCCTCTATCGACAGTCTCCTTGAATCATATTAAGTCAACGGTTGTAATGTATGTCAAGTTAGTTTTTAGTAATTTATATATGATTTTATCAGGGTAGAATCTGATATTAGTTAAACCGCTAAAAAAAATGGGCTAACTATCATTAAGTTTGGAAATGCCAAATAAGAATTGCGATTAACGAATTAGTTGCATCTATTTTGAGCTTAAATCCCTAGAAAGGAAACCCTCTCTACATTACTTATTGTTTGTCAGTTACACGAAAATCCCATTACAAGAATGACGAAAACAACATTAGGCCGAATTACTCTCTTTTATAAAAACATTGGTTGTCTGTTGTGGCCACTTGTCGGCGTATCTCGGCGGTAGCTGCGATGCTACGCGATGTAAATGTATTTCTCTGATAAGCTTTCGTGTAAGTATTTGCCAAAAACTTTATAATTGGATCTTGCACTTTCTAACCGGAGACCCAAATAATACAAGAGAACAACTGAATATTGAAACTCAATATTAAACTCTCAACGCAATTTCTTTTATTGATTTTAATTGCATGTTTAGGTTTAGAAAAGCAAAATTACTTCGTGTAATACGAGCATAAACAATTTTACAAGTAATAAATAATTCCCACTTAGTCATCTAAGAAAAATTTCAGTTTAGTTTCTTTTAATTTTATAATTGCCATTAGGTGGGAAAAAATAAAGCAAATCTTCTTGCAATTTTCCATTTCCCCTTCTATGTATGGTGTTCGACTATTATTTGTGTTTGTTAGTCTACTATTTATACGCCGTTTTTGTCGTTTGCGTTGTTTTGTAGTTTCTTTTCACTTTAACTTTCCACTGTTCGTTTGTGAAGCAAGATTTGATACCGTTAATCCATTTAGTTTATTTATTTTATTCTTTTCATTTTTAATCCTAGAGCATTATTTATGATACTGTGTGGTAACCATGGGAACAGATGTGAGGAGGTTTCGATGACAACCAGATTGAGGCAAAGAAAAAAATCATATATATCTTTGAGGAGTAGGGTACATTTCCCGCTATAGGAAAGTTTATTCAGTGCCAAAGCACTAGAACATGAAGATACTCAGATCGATTCTGACCTAGACCCCCAAATTTTTATAATATAATTATTGAACAAATATTTGAAAAACCAGTACTAACATCAATTGTCATCCACTAAAAGGCAAACAAAATGTATTTGAATTTGATCTAATGAATAAAAACTTATTTAGTTATCGATTGAAAATTGTACAAGATATATGTCAGAAGCGTGTGAGGTAATAGCAGGAATTGAAAAACGCCCATGTGAGGAAAGGGGAAGAAGCGGAAATCGAAACTATGGTAAGAAAAGTTTTTTCATGGACTTGGTGGAAACCTTTTGGTGAGAATAAGATAATCGCCATTAGGTGAAACAAAATAAATTTGCTGTAGCTGGTAAAGTCGGTAAACCTTTTTTTGATTAAATACAAAGACATATTTAGAAGTTACCAAACAAATAGTGAAAAAAAATTAGAAGAAGATTAGAGGTAAAAAAAATGGATCCACGAGAAAAAATAATGCATGAAAACCAATTTTATTAAATTCATGCCTTGTATAGAGGTAGATTAGAAAGAATGGTAGCAGAAACCTCGTTACAATCAACCCATCCACGAGTAACTGTGTTAATACTGAGGAAGTGTTCATTTCAAAACTGTTCTTTGCTGCTCTAAGAAATAATGACATCTTAAACCAAAATTCCATAGTAATTGAAAGTTGAAATTAATTTTAACAAATTATCAAAAATTCTTAATATTTTTTTAATAATAAGACGATTATAATAGAATAAATTATTTCAAACTAGTAAATGAATACTATAATCTCCGTATGGAAAATATAAAACAGTTATTTGGAGAAATTATCTGATCTAGGCTTATGTCTAAAGTTAAATGCCATTACGTATTAGATGCGGCCCTGCTAAGTCATCATAAATAAACCTAAACAATATTCGTAAATAAATAACGAATATAACAACAGAAAAGAAAAATATGTACACAAAATGATCATTACCAAATATACCAGTAGGCATGCCTCGACATGGACACGTGGAATATTTCCTTGTCGTGGAAATAAAAAGTCCTTCCTCCAACCTTTGTGCTCAGTTTTGGTCCGTGGTGTCTTCCCAGTGCCAAGTCGTGTCACCACCAAGACCAACTTAATCTCCTCAGCGCTGAGGTCATAAATTATCAAAAGGTCTGCTCAGTGATGCTGAAGTGACAAGGGTTAATATCTTCTCTTTTATAATTCCAGGCTCAAACAACATATTATGGTTTACTGTGTTTCTTATTGTTTACTTCAGCTGTTCGTAATTAATAAGTCTTAGACGTTACACTAAAGTAAAACTCGGCCTGTTTGCTATCATTTTTATAGTGAATATATGAATAGCATCTACATCTACTGACCATTTTCTGTTAAAATAAATGGGCTAATGGAGCGGAAAGGCAGCCGGGTCTGAAACCGTCCTATTCATCTGCGTTTGTACAACTTAGAGGTGCAATGACTCATGGAATGTGGTAGGTTTCCCGGTCAACAAACCCAAACGCCATTCGTACCTCTCCCTGCCCTTCTAACAGAGTTACAAAGTTTAAAATTTGGCATTTAGGATGAAAGGTTTGTGTATGAAGGTTCAGTGACTAGTTGCAATGGAATTACCCAAAACCCAATCCATTATATTACATAAGAATTCCAGGCGTATCATGTATGCAAAAATTGCGTCATTACAGTACTGATCATTTACTACGCTCAGTTTTGCACACGCCATTACCACGGTTCGTTGCTTTTGTGAATTCCAGTTCGGCCGTCAAACTGTCAGATTATGTCAAGTAGCCCGCTCGGCGCCGAGGACACTTTGCTCTGAGGAGACGCGGCACTGAGGAGACGGAATAGTTTTGGTCTTCCGCATAAGGGAATAGGTCTATGCCACTCACGCGACCTGCACAGCTCCCTAATGCACTCCTACCGTTGTAGGAAGTTGTAAGATTTATCTTAGAATCTTTCACCACCCACCTTCCCAATAGTGTTACATTAGTATTATAATATGAAAATTAAATTTATAAAAATAATTTGAGGTGGTCAGATTCCCAATTGTACTTTATTGTATATTTTGAAATTTATTATCAATCAATGTATCTATAAATTGGATAAAATTTGAGGTGTTGAGATTCCCGATTGTATTTTAATGTATGTGTATTTTGTAATGTATTTATATATGTAATGCATTTAATTTATTTATAAATTGGCTAATAAACAACTTCAATCTATTATTATAAGATCTTCCTAACTTCATTATTAATAATATCTAAATTTCGAAGTAATTTTATAGAGCCTAATTAATTATTTAATCAACAATTTTAGATAATAGCCCATAAAGTTTAGTTGGAAAAGCCAAATATGGGTTTATTCCTTAGAAGTGAATTTCAAAGTTTCATATTTCCTTAACAAGCGTAAAAACTAATTTCGAAAATCGACGAGCAAAGTCGTTGAACCGAATGGGGAAGAAAGCTTTTGCAGTTCTTAGTCGCCTTGGGGAAACAGAAATGTTCAGATTGTATGGCCAATAAATACTTAAAGAATCGCTGTATCTGTGGGATGTATTTAAGGCAATCTTCCTTTACCAATCTATTTAAAATTTTTAATACATTGGTTATGGGTGTTCGGGAAAATAAAAAAAGATTTAATTCGAATTATCACAATGTAATTCCATTTACAGCTAGTACGGACCATAAATTAATAAACCCACGTAAAAGAAAAAAATTAATGACAATCATTTCTAATGGTCTCCACGAATTAAAACCAGAGCATATTTTCTTAAGAACCTTTCTATTAAAAACTTAAATATTTCATCCATTTTGAATAATAATTGTTTTAATCTGATAGTTTGTTTCAAAATTCTTCACAATATAATAGAAACTTTTTAAAAATTTTTTCCTTTGACACACGGCTAATGAAGATGAGGGTCAGTCCAAAATATACACCAGTAAAAACTTGAAAAAAGCTATTATTATAATAAAACTTGCTCATAATTATCTCCTCAAATGGATTTGCAAGCTAACATGCAATACTTTACTGCATTTGTCGTTAAGTCGCAAACATAACAAATTGCATTATAATGTCACCCATTGTTGATGTAGAATGTTTATATTTTGTTTCCAACATGGCTGCCGAGAACAATCTGTCATGAATATTACATCAGCTTGTCATGGCACGTATTTGTAGGTTTAATATTTGGAAAGCAATATAATAAAGTACCTTTCATTTCCTTTATTGTGTCCACTTCCGGCGATGTGAAGTCATAACATCTTCCATAATGTCACTTTAAGGTAATGTCCGACAGTTACATGGGTTGATGTGTGAGTCTGACGGGGTAAATTTTGTCATTAATGAAGTTCTGTTTTATTCAACTTTGTCGATAAATAGAGGTAGAGTGAGATATTAAATACAGTTGGTTTTGGGTTAACACTGAATAAACTTACAGTGCATGTTGGTACATATTTCGTGTTTTTGTGTTTCGAAGCATTTGTTTTTGGTCGTCATTTTAATTGTTATTTTCAAAATGAATGTAAATGTAATATTATGTAAAAATAAAATTATCAATATCTGAAATAATAAACTGTTAGTTCAAACCAGCCATTATTATATTAAGAATAGGGAAGACGTTGTTTTGTGATTTAAAGCAAAGTGCACAGTATTACTCTTTTTATGATAGGTGTTATTATTATTAATATTCTTTTTTTTATTCAGCAAGAATAGTGAATTAAGTGGGATATTGTTTAAAGAGATCTTACATTAGAGAAGTTATCAAGGGGCAACAAAGCTAGAGTTTGAAGGCAGTGGTGATTGCAGGGAAACAGATTCTAGACATAAGAGGAGAAATAACTGCGATCTTAGATTAGAGAGATGATATGGCATGAAATATATTTATATTTCTTTCTTTATATTTTTAGTTATACCGCCATTTCGATGGCCCATAACTCATTTTAAATGGATAGATAAAACTTGAACCACTACTAATTTAGGAGAGGTTGTGGAGATATTTGTGATTTAAAGAAAAGGGTACATTATTGTGTTTTTTTTTAATGAAAGGTTAAATCCGTTCAGCAAGAAATGATGAGTTGAGTGAGTTAAGAGATCATGCATTGGAGAAGATATGAAGAGATGAGAAAGCTAAAGTTTTTAGAAAGTAATGATTGAAGGGAACATCTGACTATAGGACTTGAGAGATGTTTATTGTTTATGTTTACCTCTAACTAAATGTAGACTTAGATTTATTTTATGTTTCGTTTTCTATCTATTTTTGCTTTTCTGCTCTTGATTTACTATTTTTAATGACATATAATTGTGTTAAAATAAAGTTAGCATTGCATCAACATGATTGAAGAATAGTTGTGGCTTTTAACAAGTTTACTGTACAGTGATGGCTCGTTAACCTAAAGTGTGGTTTAAACGTGAAACGTTGCGTATTATGTTACGAAGAGGGATAAAGATGTTAAACTCTTTTGTGATTTAGAGCAAATAGCACGTTATTATTTTGTCTAAAAGGATTACATCTGTTCGGTAGGAAAAATTGAGATGAGAGGGAAATGTTCACAGGAAGAGATATGAGAGAGTGAGACCTATTATTTGAAGAAGTGACGATTTCAGGGAACATCTTACTCTAGATATAAGAGAAAAAAATCAACTATGGCCTTAAATTACAGAGAGGATTAAGCGATGAATTATATTTATACTTCGTTTTATGTAATTTTGTTTTACCGCCTTTTCGATGGCAATGAAACATACTATGGTGGAAGTCAATACTTGAATCATTGTTTTATTAGAAACAGAGGATATGAGAAGATGTTTCTTATTTAATGTAAAGGGAATAGAGACAAAAATTGGCTAAATTTACATATACGGGAAAAGTGGTTTAAATTAAAAGAATTTTTCAGGAAATATAATATAGAAGTTGGAATGAAAACTAACAACACATTAAAGAATAAATTAAAGTGTAATATAGAAGGTTTAAATAAGTTTAGTAAAAAACGAGTTTATAAAATGCAATGTAATTGCAAAGCAACATACATAGGGCAAACAGGGCGAAAATTTGAAACGAGATATAAAGAGCATATTAGGTCGTTTAAGTATGAGAAAAATGATTCGAATTATGGTATAGCCTACATTTATTTAAAGAGAGTCATACAACGCAATATATGCAAAATACAATAAAAATTTTACATTATGTTAATATAGGAAGACTTTATAATATTTTAGAAAATTTAGGAATTTATAAAGCCAAGTTAAAAAAGGAAAATATAATAAACGAACGAATAAATACACAGTCGAACGTTATAATTAAAAGTTTAAAATTAATAAGTAGTTGGACGCAAGAAGCAAGAGTAGACGTGCACCAATAGGAATCGAGGTCTGGAAGTCTTGGGGGCGTGGTTAATATATATAAAGACGAATTCAAAATTTGGGCAAACAATACGATTTAAGTTTAAAAATGTTGTCACTCAGAAACGCGTCAGCAGAGGAAATTATTATAACGTTAGGATAGGCAGGAAACTGTACTCAAGTATATAGAAATATTCCTAACAGAAATGTAGAAGAGTAGATTGAAAATTTCAACTTAGACAGTCGGAAGATGATAGTTAAAAGATTGGAGTTTAATATTAGGAAAATACACGGGATGGTAGCCAATATATGGTTTAACAAACAATGTATAATGAATACTTGATTCCTTCATATATAAGAATCAAGAATATAGTAAATAGTTTTGGTTTAGCGGAAAATATTGGATAAAAATTGAAATTAAAACTTTATTTAATAAGAAAAATAAGATTTACAACATGATTATAGACTTAAACCTCATGTTAAATGAATTATTATTGATAGAAATGCGAAATAATATCTTTGATTTTCTCACATATATAAAATAAAGAATGAGATTAAATGAAAATATGAAAAGTTATACAAACAACTAGATATTTGGCAGTGGAATAACAATTGTAAAAATAAATTGACCGGTAATGAACACAAGATATTTCATGAAAGAGTAGAGAATTTACTAAGGTGGATTTGACAGAAGAAGAGTATGGAGTTCTAGCAAAAGGTTTAAAACATAATGTAAGAAATAATCATATTATATAAAATGTAGAAGAAAATATAGTAGGCACAGAAAATACAATTGAGGCTCATGCCTAAAGAGGAACAAGAACACGCTAGACACTTGGCAACGATAATTTTAAATAAAACTATTAAACAAAGATTGAAAGAAAGAGGGATTCCAGGGAAGAAAGAACAGTTAAAAATTTAGAACAAACGTTAAAAAAAAGGAGAGGTTATGGTTACAAAAGCGGATAAAGTAGACGCTACTGTTTTAATTAGTAAGGAAGACTATGTAAATAAAGCATTTTATTTTATTTCGAAAACTGTTTGTAAAAAGGAAAGATAGGACTGAAACATATCAAAAGCAAATTAACGAAACAGGTAAAAACTCCAAATATATAAATTCAAGAAGGGAAATATAAATATGAATCCGTGTGTGCCAATAATGAGAGCCCAAGTAAGAATTCATAAAAAGAACAACCTATTAGGTCGATAATTAATTATAAAACGGTACCCCCATATAAATTAGCTAAATATTTAGAAAAACTTTGGAAAAGGAATGGATCTGCTGAAAAATAAATTTACTGTGAAAAATTCAACCGAAGTTGTTAAAAGAATACATAAAGCAAAGATTACTAAAGATTGTAGGATGATTTCCTTCGACATAGCAAATCTATACCCATCAGTACCAATTAAAGACTCTAGACTGAAGAAGGTAGTCGGATAACAAGTCTAAAGTTTAAAGTAAGTGGGGATTGCAATACTTGAAACATTTGTATGTTATATTTTACAGAACTAAAACATAATTGCAATATCTTAAATTACAGACAAAATTAAGGAAACAATTAGGCCTACATTTATATTTCTTATCTTTGTACTAATAATTTCTACGTCATTTTTATTTAATTTTTTAATTTCCTGGTAGATGGCTAAATATAAAGTTAGCTTTGCTTGAAATTTTTTAAACAGTTGCAATTTTTGACTTGCTTACTTTATTAGTATTGGCTCGTCAACATAAATGGGTAGTTGAAACTTGAATCAATATTGTTAGGAAGAGGGGTTAAGATGTGAAAATGTTTGTGATATGATAAAAAGGGCTCAGTATTGAAAGACTAAATCCGTTCAACATGAAACAACGAGTTGGCAAGGATGTTGGTGAAAACACAATACGCTGTAGAGGATATCAGTGCTCATGGAACCTTAGTATTCGCATCGTGTAAAAACTCCAAAGTTTGAAGAATGTGGGATTGCAGGGCCACACCTCTCGTTAAATATAAAACTATGAAATCAATGTGGTCATAGAATACAAGCAGGCTCCGGTGCGTGGTCGCTCTCTAAAGGAGACGTACACTCTATCAGTGCACTGACTCCGATTTGATAAGAGTAATTAAACCTTCGAATCTGATCCTATCCAAAAGTTATGGTGGGACTCCTCTTGCCGTAGTCTATCACACCGTATATTTCGTGCACTCCACGCCACAGATGGGTGGCTCCACAGGCATTAGAATACCAAGCACAATCGCACAATGTCTGGCTCCATTATTGTTTATTGTGGAGGTAGATGTGGGAAGGGACGGACCATGCAGGGACGCGACACTACAGTCTACAGCTAGTGGAGGAAACTCTTAGCGTCGAAGGGTAGCGCAATAATAGAGCAGGTTCCATTTTCGCCCGACACTTCATCCTTCAGCGCTCAATAAAAGGTTGGACGCTGCAGACTGTCGCTAGTGGAGCCACCTCCGTTTGTTCACTGCCTTTCCATTCCTCAGACCTACCAACCAGATTTTGTAGCGCTATTAATAATGAAAAGTTTAGCCCCAGCATAACACTTGTGTTTTAGCAGAATTTAAGGATGGGGTTTATTTATAAACAAAGTGAAATTTCAGTTATTTTGTAAAAATATTTTCTAATTTGTAACGGATTGACTAACGTATTCGATAAACGTTATCCATTTTAATAAATACACTATACTCACTTTATCGTTATGATGTAACAAAAGCATAGAATGGTTTATTCGACGCTAGCAAAACCGATTCAGTTGTAGTTGTAGTAAATGACATTGTACCGAATCTACTTTGAATTCTAAAATGCTCCCGATAATTCTACGTTATAGGTTTGTGTTTGCTCTGATGTCAGCAGAACAAATCCTTCAGTATTTACTTTATTCGTTTCAAAGAAAGATTTATTTTCTTTACAGGCACCATGCGTTTCACAAAATGAAAGCAAAGAGCATATAAGTAACCTTATAGTTTAAACACAACCTTGTTTCTTTAAGGTGGGTTGACATTAAATCATAACAAGAGAAAACAAAATGGTAGATATATACAATTATTTTCAACCTAATTTTCGAGTTCAGTTTTTGATGCTTCCAGGGGCGTAGAACTTCAATCAGACTATTTCTCTAAAGTCGTGGATCTTTCTCCTTTATTTTTCCTTTATGCAACCCATCTCTATTTTCAGTATTTATAAGCAGTCAACGATGTTGCAGAAACAAATAAAATAACTGGATGTGTACAAAATCCAAAGAAACATAATAAAAACCTGGCGCTAACGCTCCAAAAATTCAAAATTTAATAAAAAAATATATATAATCACTCTACAAGACTTTTTACAAAACTACATTTGCTAGTGATTTATTTATATAAAAAAGAGCATGATGTTATATTACAATAATGTACTCGATTAAGTTATATTTGGTTTTAAGTAAAACAAATTAGAAGTTTTTTTTTAAAGTAAGCTAGCCTTTTAACAAGTAAATTGGTAACAACGAAAGAATTACCCTTAACAAGTGAATTTTGCTGAATTTTATGCCATTTACAACAACACAAAGTGGAGACCATCTGCTACTTAATGCATACATGTTTTAGTTTTCTTTAGTAAACTGTAGGTTTTTTTAAACTTAACCTGACTTTGCAGAAACCATTGTAATGCAATATACTCTACTGAGTATAATTTTTATACAAAGAACATGATGGGTTGAGGAAACCAATAACAATAGATGAGCAGGTAGAATTTGTGCTATGCCCTAAACGGTCGTCTATTGTTATTGAATTTTGTCCTTTTGGTCGTCTATTGTTATTGAATTTCAACTTTTCCATTTGGAAGGAAATATTGGTGGGCCCTACTTTTAGTAAAGGCACTTTTGCAAACTACCAGGCACAGCGACTCGATAAGTGAAGCTGACAGGTGATAGTCGTGCAAACGCAATTACACTTTGACCATATATACTATACTTTGTATACAGAGCAAACCACCAACAAAAAATAACTCAAGTACTATAACTAATCAACCATATTTTTATCAACAAAAATGAAATTATTAAATTAGAACTAAATAAATGATTTTATAGTTTTTGGTTGGAAAGTAAAGATATATGAGTTTTTTTATTTATATTTTGAAACCCGTTAGCGCAAGGTTTTTTGTGTTCTCTAATATTTTGAACATTGGCAGACTCAATGTTTTTGCAGTATCGTTGACGTGTAGGGTGGGCAAAAATATTCCTTTTCTCTCCCAAGTGCTTAAGGGCATATGATTTATCTCTGTCTGTCTCATTATTGAGGCTAAGCCTATATTTTTGTTGTTGTAAAATTCTATAATGTTGTCGTACATCTCTTTAATCATTTCATAACTGTTGCTTTCTCTTAGTTCTACATTATATGATTAATAAAGAGGACCGGACTCCACGACGTCTTTGTTATATCCTTTTGTCATAGGGACGTGGTGAGCTATATAATGTGTATGGTTCGATGGTATTCTTTTCGCTTTAAAGAGGACAAGAAATATATTTCTATAATTTTTTATAAAAATAACTTGTAATATCCAATATAAGGGGGATAAATCTAGGCGGCGATAAGTGAAGACGACCAACAACTAAACCGTACACTATTTTTTATCAAAGTAAAATATCATTATTAAAATTTTTACATCTTTATATTAACTATTAGAAAACTCAAATGAATGTAATGAGTATTTAAATCGTATTTTAAATAAAATTATAAAATTAAATGTTCAAAAGAAATTTAAAGAAAAGAAATGTTAAAACTCCATTCGACAGAACCTGTTGTACATAAAGAAAGAAAAGATTTTATAAAAAATAAGTTCTCGTCCATTTTTCTGTTTTAAAATAATTATGACAGATCCAAGAGATCCAGATCTCGAGAGTTGAACGACCGTATACATTTTAAGTTTAATCTGCAATAATAGAAGGAATGCATTCTATAGTTCTTTAAAACTGTTAAAGTAATTATTGTAACAACCCTTCCAAAACACTTTATTTGATGATGTTGAGGTAGGAATTAGAACGCTATTAATCTTGGTTTGTAAAATCAAAGAAAAGGAAAAAACCGACGTGACAGTTGGAATAGAATAGGCCAATTGATTGTTGGCAGGGTTGCCAACCTATTAATACTAATTAAACACTTGGAAAACAGTGTTATTCCTTACGCTGCACTAAGAGATTAAAATTTCTGTTTTAATGAGGAATCAAAGAGTTAAACAAATATTTAGATAGCTTTGGATTGAATATTTTTTCTAACAGAATTCAGTCATTAGTAAATATTTATAGAACAGTTTTTAGAAACAAAGGTATTAATATAACAATTATTTATATATCAATATGAAAAACTAGAGCTACCATACTTTAAATTTGCACAAACGTCGCTCCAACGCTCGCATAGACTCACTCTCCCTCTCTCTCTCTCTCTGTACCCCCTCTCTCTCTCTCTGTACCCCTCTCTCTCTGTCACTTAATCACTCACTCCCTTTCACAAACACACACACACACACACACACACACACACATACTTTCTCTCTCTCTCTCTCTCTCTGTACCCCTCTCTCTCACACTCAATCACTCACTCCATCACACACACACGCACGCATACACATACATACACACACACACACACACACACTCACACACACAGACACACTCACTCACACACTCACTCACACACACACATACACACACACAAACACACACACACACACACACACACACACACACACACACACACACACACACACACACACACACACACACACACATACACACACACACACACACACACACACACACACACACACACACACACACACACACACACACACACACACACACACACATACACACTCTCTCTCTCTCTCCCTCTCTGTACCCCTCTCTCTCTCTCACTCAATCACTCACACACACACACACACACACACACACACACACACACACACACACACTCTCTCTCTCTCTCTCTCTGTACCCCCCTCTCTCTCTCACACTCAATCAATCACTCACACACACACACACACTCTCTCTCTCTCTCTCTCTGATAAAGTTTTTTCCAAGTAGGTTTACTAATCACATTTAAGTGTAGCACTGTACAAGGTAGTAAGTGATCCCCAAAGGATTATTTAACGTCCCCATCAAGCAGCTCGTTAAACACAATAGAAATGAGATGAAGCAAGATACAAACAATCTTGTCTTCCCATTAGTGTTGATTTTCAAGTTTTTGGATATTTTTAAAATGTCTATTTAAAATAAAATGTTAAAGCACCTAAATACGAATTCTATTAAATACAATTTGGGTTTGTAAAGCCAATATTTTATTCTTGTATAACTTCAACTTAAATATCATATAATTTCAGTTGAATATATAGCGGTTTATTTTAATACTAATATTACCGGTTTTCAAAATTTATTTAATGCTAATTATTAAGGTAACATGGATATCATGGTTATTGCAATCAAATAATAAATCTATTCGAAACATGAAGTAGTTTTGGTAATTCTTTTTCATATGTTGATTTCAAATTATGAATACGTTCACTGGATTTATTGGGAGTTTTGAAATTGTTATTTACAAATTAATAAAATATCGGGTATTATAATTTATTAAAACATCAACAGTTTATTAATAAATAAACAAACAATTATTGTGGAATTACATTATTGTTATTTTACGTGTTTTATTCAAATAATCTTTTCGAGAATACAAAGAACTTTGATATAATTTGTATTATTTATGCTTCATAAGTTGTAAAATGTAACATTTTAAAACACACGTAAAACTTATAGACATAATATAAAGATGCGTAAAATCTTTAAAAGAAATTTTAAACACTAAATATAAATAGTAAATAAATCTTTATTTATATAAATACATAAATAATTAGTATTTTAAATAATACAAAATTGTCAAAATAGCAGAAATCCTATTTAAGTAAATAATTTAAATTTTGTTTAAATTTCCACAATTTTCAGAAACAATTTTGAATATTTCTGTGCTTTTATTAGGTAAGACAATGCTCTGTGAAACTCATCAAGTGACACTGGAGTCACTGAAATTATTTTTATATAAATGCTGTTGGATACATATACACTAGATATACATATATTTACATTATCATGTTCCAGCTTGGGTTGTAACCTCTAGGACAAAACCTTGGTGTTGCATTTCTTTTATTTACATTTGTTTAGAGTGATTTAGATTTTCGATACGCTTGTTGATTATCAACCAAGAGAATCGATTTAGTGCAATAATGTCACTACTTTTATGCCTTTGTAGGCTATTTAAATGCCTACGTCTTTTGTGTATAGTTTAAATATTTACATTAATCGTTGAACAGGCGCGTATTCAGACCGGCGTAACTCCGTACCGCTAACATTAACATGTCTCAATTCTTTCTAAAAACGTATATTTTAGTCTGTTTTGTGTGATTATTATTTTATTGCTCAGTAATTATAGTTATCAACAACTATCTTATTACTGTATTACATTTATAATTAAACACAATGTTTAACAGTCATGTTATGGATGAAGTACGATTATTTATAATACGAATCTAATAAATGAGTTACAAATCGACAATAATATAATTACAATATTATAGTAATAGTATATAATTAACTCTTAATATTTATTGTTAACAATAAAGAATTTGAATTTAAAGTTCAGGTTGAAACAATTATCCATGATTTTCTAATACTAAGGGATAAGTAAAATGTACAAGCTCTCTTAAAAACTGTAGATTAATAACATTCATTTGGTCTATAATTTGGAAAATTCATGTAGTTACAGAACTTTAAAATATGTAGTCTAGCTTGAAACATTATTACTCGTATTCGATTATGTATTTTAAACTATTCACTATCGGTTTCCTTAGTACAATCGAAGCATCGAATTTGTCGTTGACTTTGCGATTTACATACAAATAGTTTGCAAGAAGTACAACGAACTTTAGTTTTAATTTTTCTGTGTTTTCCACAAGGTAAGAAAAGTCTAGTTTTGATTATTTGTTTCCATATGTAAATCCTCAATCAAAATTTTTCAATAAAGAGAACAATGTCTTTTGA
Organism: Prosapia bicincta; assembly: GCA_036971475.1. Taxonomy (NCBI): domain Eukaryota; kingdom Metazoa; phylum Arthropoda; class Insecta; order Hemiptera; family Cercopidae; genus Prosapia; species Prosapia bicincta. Next base: position 41,998,051 of record JBAIZL010000003.1, read on the forward strand.
AAGATATCTGAGTTTAGCTCGCTATTTCAAATGATCTTCCATAAACTGGCCTTGCCAAGTCGTTAAGAAGTATTCTCCAGTTGACTGGTCTGCATGAGACAAGGGTTCTACTGGATTCATGAAAGAGCATAATTCACGAGAAATTAAGTAAATGCGAACAATAAGTAGCATTTATGAAGAATCTGTAATTATACAACACACAATCATGATCAAAGTGAATATGGAATGTATCATAAAGACAACAGTTTAAGACATAGGCTAATCCCAATGCAAAAAAAAGAAATTAGTTACATTTCCAGGCGCGCAGCGGAACAGAGAACCGCAATATATAGCGGTCGTCTTCATAGCTCGATAGCAAATGAACTAAAGGAAAAACAATAAAACCTTGGAATCCTTTCTATGTAAGGAACATAGAATACTCAATACCTCAGCACAATTCATAGAGTCCTTTGTCAGCAGTTTATGAATTTGCACGAATTGCAGTACCGCGCCGCTCCTGCTTAACGGTTATATATCATTGTGTAACGCATAAATGTTATGCTATTGTTCCAGGTTACTATCTTGTGTAAGCGAACTCTTTAAGGTCCTTAGCGTAGTTTCATAACAATGTACGAAATGAATTTATCCATGAGAAAATTATTCACTTTCAGTCAATCCAACATGTAATTCCTTGTAGAAATAGAGTTCCACTCGTAAAGTATTTTAACGTTATATTACAGGACAGCCTTACCTATCAGATTATTCCAATTAGATGCTAGTTCATAATAGTGAATTTAAAGCCCGTTTACTTGAAGATGTTTTCCAATGGAAGCGTAGAAGTGAATTAGCGATGGTGCTACCCCAGCGATATGTCAGACTCGTGTTGTTTACGTGTTTTTTCTTCTTAATCTTACCCTTACATTTTTTGCTCTCAATGCATGTGTTCAGTATAGAGTAGGTGACGAGGTTCAACCTTCCCTTCTCTCTCTCTCTCTCTCTCTCTCTCTCTCTCTCTCTCTCTCTCTCTCTCTCTCTATCTATCTATCTATCTATCTATCTATCTATCTATCTCTCTCCCCTTTTATTTACTAGAGTTATCGGCAAGTTTTTCTGAATTTTAAATATTTACTGTTAAATAATTAAATTCCCCCATAAGAATTTTTGAAGGATTTTATCTACCGTCTTCGTCCGCGTAGGTTAAACATTTTCTATTCCTATAAATATTCGCACAAATAGTAAATATCAGTAAGGTCATAGAAAGATAATTATACAAATATGTCTCAGAAATAGCTTAAAATAATTTATTTATGAATTGGTACGCATATACATATCCACTCGAACACAAATTCACGGCCTAGCGTAATGTAAACGATGCGTTGATGAATAGCATTATCAAACTCTAAATTCCCTAAATTTAAGCCATTTTCCATGTATTGTTCTTGCATACATAGGCTATGTTCTGTGCATGAAGCGTCTATTTGTAAAAAATATTTGAATGAAGCTATTAGGTAAAACTGTTACTGCTCAGTTGTAACAGTAAAATGACGTCATGTCGATTCGGCGCGAGTTGTTTCATTAGACCTGGCAACAATGGTGACAAATATTTACGGCTGCCAGTACGAAAAATTTATTTCACTTTGTTAGCTTTAACTTACGAAATGGTCCGTTGCTTCTTGTAACACAGAGCATGCCGTGTTCAATTATTCATGGTTATAAAGAGTGATTGGGTGCAATTTAAAGTTTTTTTTTTTTAATTGTTTAAACTATTATTAAATATTTGCGCTGATTTTACATTCTTACTAGAAGAAAGTTTTGACTTTAAAAGTAAAACCAATATTAGAAAATAGTAAATAATTTCCGAGGATATCGTGTACGATGAGAAAGATAATCTGTGTAGGTTAGGTTCTAAAGAAACAGGTCTCCGGCTTCAAATCGGCTTTTAACATCCTCATTTCCATGTATTAGACGTGAGGGCGTCAGCTGACAGGTAGAGTGGTAATTACAATTTGTAGGACGCTCTTAACTGCTCGATATTGCAGTCTAGTAAAGTGAACAGCTGAGATAATATCCATTTGAAGTGCAGTACCGTAAGTGGTGTGGTTGTCTTTAGGCAGTGCCGCCATATTCAACTTAGCATTCTGCTCTTTATTCAGAACTGTTAGCTTGGGATAACATTTGAGTATTTAGGCCTATGAAAATAGGCTCTGTTAGAGTTTTTTGTTTTGTATTTGTTATAACGAGGTTTGTGTTGGCTCCAGTAATTGGTAGAGCAGAAAAGTTAAGTCATAATTGGATTACTCTATTAAAAGTTTATCGCTTTAATAGGGACATAAAAATAGTTGAGGTAGAAAGAAAACTTTCTGAATTTCAGATGGATAAATGTCTTTTTGTCCACAATGTTCAACTCCTGAGAAGTATTATATTGCTGGCATAAAGTGGTCCTGAAGTAAAATGTTTGCTAGTGCATTTTGGTTTGGTTTATCTTTTGGTATGAAGTACATAAACATGAAATTGCTTATGATGGATGTAAAGGAGAATAGACTGAATTTACGGCAGGGAGTTTTTCTAGGGAGGGATGCTATCCGAACCTATTCGTTTAGCATAGGAACATAAGCCTTATCTAGTATTTATCTTCAATTGTTTCGTAAGGATGAGAATTTTATGTGAAATATACGTGTAAATACGGAAAAGAAGTAAAGTATAAAGTTTCACGGTAACCTGGAGCTAAAACCGCCGCTTACTTCATTAAGGCCGTATTATGAAGTTGACCGTTTTTACGAATTAATTTACATTTATAGCCCACTCAACTTTAATTTTGTAATATGATTTTATACATACTTTCCCGTATGATTTAATTTTTCATGATTTCTGAAATTGTCATAATTTCAAGCGTAAAGTGTTATTTGCCCCCGATAGTTTAACAAACGCTTAATGATAGGCTAATCCATGCCCAAATAAAAGTATGGGATAATAGGGTCTTGCGCTAATAGGACATCCGTTGAATAAGCATTCCGAGTTATGTTTTACTCAAAGTGCGCCTGTGTCGCGTTACGGGCCAACAATACCCTGACAAATTGAGGCCACGTGTTTGTTCCGTTCCATTTATATGACGTCACGATGATTATTTATACTTGTATGATAGTGTACAGTTGCACCATTAAACGATTTTGTTGAATATGTTTCATAGATCTAAAATGCATTTTCTTGCGTGTTTGTAGATTTTTCAATTTTTATTTTAATGGTAACGCAATAAACATCTATTTATTGTGTAGAGAAAATAAACACAATATTTCTTTCGAAAAAGAGGTAAAACAAAAAAATGTAGAATATATGTTTTGAATGTATCATATAAATAACATAAGGAATAGATAAAGCTATATATACACGACGTATAAATGCCATAGAGTATAAATAAAATTATATGTATCATTATATGTATGTCATACTATATTATTATAATATATATATAATTATTATTATAATATTGTAACTCCCTTCCTTGCTATGTAAAAATGAATGTAAATTTATTATTTATATATGTATGAATTTTAAACTTACTTCTTACTTCTTGCTGCGGACGTCCAGGGTCATGTGACTCCGATGGTCCAATGTCCATAATAAGTTGCTGCAGCAAAGGTCCAAAACGGTTTATCGGTCAATATTTTTTTGATGTTTCCCTGGCTTCCCAGCGCAGACAGCAGAGCTGCTCTTGGTGGAATTGGTGAGGAGCATCGAAGGAGGATATGGTCTAGAGTCTCTTCCTCTTTTCTACAGTTAGGGCAGAGTGGAGATTCACTCAGATTAAATCTAAAGAGATAGGTCTCAGTCACACTGTGTCCGATTCTTGCTCGTGCTGCAAAGACGGCTGTAAATCTGGGAACCCCTTGATACATTTCCAAATCATTTGGTTCTTTTTGAATGTCATAGAGGTTTCTACCTTTGGTTTCTTCTCTCCAACGGTGGATCCATTTTCTTCTAATTGATGTTTTTACAGCACTCAGGCATTTCTTTAGAGAGTACTGTGGTAAGAAGACTGGGCCCATTTCCGCTACTTGTTTGTCGATTGTATCTGCTTTTTCATTACCGTCGATGCCGCAGTGTGAGGGGATCCACTGGAGCTGTATTTGTTTCTCATCTTTGCTGAGAGTGTTGAGTAAATTTGTTATCTCTTCTAGTCTGAATGAGTAGCTTCCTGGTTTCCGGTTCTCTATTATGTGCAAGGCGCTCTTGGAGTCAGTGAATATAAAGAACTTCTCTGCTCGTAGTTGAAGGCAGTTTACCAAGGCTGCATTTATTTCCAGCAACTCTGCATCGACACTGGAGGCTGCATTTGCTGGTATGTAATATTCTTCTCTAGTGAAGTGGTTATAGTAGCCTGCTCCTGACTAATCTTGGACTAGATCTACTGACCCATCGGTGTAGATTTGAACGGAGTCTGGGTACAGATTCTGAATCATTTCCAGTGACTCTCGCCGAAATGCCTCCTGGGGGTCTTCCTTAGTTAGGCAAGGAGGTAGATTTAGAGTTACCATTATTTCATTCTGCTTCCAAGGGGGTTCGTGGTTGCAAACCGGGATTTCCTCTGGAGTCTCAGAAGGCATTTCAGCAGCGAGCAAATTGATACTGTCAGTGTGTGATTGCCGTGTAGTCGTTTCTTTTAAAGATTGTAGTGGATGGGTTATGTGTAGTGAGAGGGTTTTTAGATGTTTATTCCATGTTTGTTCTTCTAGCAGTAAATCTATGGGTTCTATTGATAATTCTATTTCCATTGCTGCAATAGGAGTGGTTTTGGGACAGCCAAGGCAAATTCTTTAGGCAGCCGTTTGAATCACTTGAAGTTTTTTAATGTGTGTTGCTGCGGCCGCTCCCCACACTTCACTGCAATAGGTGAGTTTTGTTCTTACAAAGGATAGGTAAAATGTTCTCAAGCATATGCTGTCAGCGCCCCATTGTCGGCTGGCGACTACTTTGATTGAATTGAGACATTTGCTACAAGCTTGAACAGTTTTTTCAATATGATTTTTCCATCTCAGCTTTTTATCAAGCAGTACTCCTAGCAGCTTAGGGCAGTGGTTATATTGAAAATTTATGTTATTCAGTTTTAGTTTGGGTTTGTAGTCGGCTAGTGTATTCCTTCTTGTAAATATTGCACATTCTGACTTTTCTGCAGAGATCTTCAGTGACCACTTCTTGCACCAATTCGAGACTCGGTCCAGGGCCATCTGCATCGCCTGGTTAGCTCTGTCCGGATCTCCATGTGAGACGAATAGCGTTACATCGTCAGCATAGGAGACGCACTCGACTCCCGGAGGTAGGTTGGATACAATGTCATGTATTGCAATATTGAACAGTGTTGCACTTAAAACTGCTCCTTCAGGGGTTCCATTTTCTATCTCAGTACTTGTTGATTCTTGGCCATTGACCGATGTTTTGATTTTTTGACCGCTCAAGAAATTCGTTAGAAACTTCAGCATGTTTCCCATTATGCCAAGCTTTATGCATTTTAATAAGATAGTGGTGTGGGGTGTCCTGTCTAAAGCAGCTTCAAAGTCTAGGAGGACAACTATGGTTAGTTATTTTTTCTCAAAGCCAGCATAGATGTTTGTTTGTTAAGTATATTATGGCATCATTAGTGCATCTCTGTTTTCTGTAACCATATTGTGATTGGTCTAGTAGGTTGTATTTTTCTAGTCTCCACGTTAGTCGATTGTTCACCATACGTTCGAGCAGTTTGCCAAGACAAGATGTAAGAGCAATTGGGCGATATGATTTCATTTGGGACTTGTCTTTAGATGGTTTAAGGATTGGTACAATTAGTGCTGTTTTCCATTTTTCTGGGATATTTCCCGTGTGCCAAATTTCATTGAATACGTTTAGTATATTAGTAAGCATCTCTTCTGAGCTATTTTGGAGCATCCTGTTATGGATTCCATCTAATCCGGGAGTCGAGTCCTTCAATCTGGATACTTCATTTCTCAGTTCCCATATGTTGAAGGGTACGTTCTCAGGGTCTTCCAGACAATACAGTTCTTCGACTAGGGAAATTGACTGCTTTTCTTTAGTAGTGAGCTTTTTGGGCCATGGGATTTTCTTTCCAGCCCTGTTCTTAAAAAACAAGTTAAAAGTTTCTGCTTTTGTTTTGTCATCGTCTAACCGCTCTCCAGCTTCACTTTGTATTTGGCTGATCTTTTGGCCAGTATTACCTTCGATTGATTTAAGCTCTTTCCAGACTGTGCATTTATTGAGCCTACAAATTCTCTCCAAGATTTCCTTTTCTCTGAGATTATTGTACGTCTCAGGATGGCGTTGCATCTGTTGTATTCTTGTCTGCACTCTTTGGTTCTCTGCACCTTCCATCTTCTTCTAGCCTTTTGTCGATTTTTTCTAAGTTGGCTGATTTTCTCTGACCACCAGCTATCTTTTTGGGGATGGTGTGGTCAGCTGCTTGAAGAAGTTTCATCTCTAGAAGTTCTGGGGTGTATTGTATTATCTCGCTTGCTCTAGTTTTTTCTGTGAAAGCACTCCAGTCAGCTTTTGAAATATTGTATTTATTGCTTATGACAGATGGGTTCTGAACTAGATTTCTTAAGATAGAAAGTTCTAAGTATATTGGTAAGTGGTCACTTCCTAGATTTTCCCCTACGTACCAATTTGTTACCCTTTTCTCGATTATTGGTGAGGAGAGTGTCAAATCTGAAGTGCTTAGAGTTCCTGTTGAGGGTGACTGGCTCTTTGTTTTGGTTCAGCAGAAGTATGTTTGAACAGGTGAACAGTTGAGGACCGTTTTTATTTTCTGGTCCGTCATTCCAACTCTGGTGTCTGCTGTTCATGTCTCCAACTATGATCAGATTCTTGTTGGAGCTGATTAGTGTGTCCAATTCCTTCTCTTCAATTTCCTGGGATGGTATATATGTGTTGACTAGAGTAAATTGTAATTCATTGGTAACTCTTATATTCATGTTTATGTACTCTAAATTTTTGGTTATCTTCATATCACAGCCTTCGACATGTAAAGACTCATGTACTAGGGTAACTAATCCTCCGCCTCTTGAATTGTCTCTAGATAAATTATGTAGGTTGTAATGTTTAAACTTTGGATGAAGGTCTTCGTTTTTTGGTAATGATGATTCCTGTATACATACTATTTTTATATTTTTCTCATGAATTTCCTTTTCCAGCTCCGGTGCTTTATGTTTTAACGATCTGGCATTCCAGTGCATTCATAATAGTTTGTCATGTTTTTGTTTAAATAGTTTGTTGTTGGTCGATTGGTGTAAGGTTCTTTCTCTTTTCTTTTTTCTTTCCGGAAAACTCTGTCCTATTGAAATGTGTGCTTCCCTTTTGTTTGCTTCTGTCTTCAGACGTTGAGTGAGGTTTCTTGCAGTTATTCTGTTTGGACACCATACTTCAGTTCTTTTGGTCCCATTTGTTCCGCGTACTCTCATTATGAGGTGCTTGTCAATGTTAAATTCTTTTCATATAGTTTTTATGGTTAGTACTTTTTCTGACCATATATTTACTTTCAGTCGGTCTCGGTGATTTTGTTTCTGTTTTGAAACTCGTTGGTAGCCCTGAGAAGGACTATTTGCTTGTTTACAAGACATATTATGGGGCTCCTTTTGCAGAAGCGGCTGCTGGCGTTCGGTTCACTGAGTGTTATAAAGGCTCTTTTAATAAACGTAAAATATGGACTCAGCTATCCAGGGGCAGGATGAGGACCAACCAGCTCACCCCCAAAAGTAAGTAATTAGTAAGTAAGATGAATTTTAAAAAATGTACGATTTTATAATTGGTTCCGAAACAATTGTAAGATGAATTAGAATACATACATAAACGAAAGATAAATAAAAGTGTATAACATTTGTCAATATTGTGAGATTCCGTCGAACTTTTCTATGTATTTAACAAGTCATAAGTCCTTGAAATAGTCACATGTAATGTCACTATTAATAGCAGGTAAACGTATAACGTTGTGTATTTATCCTAGCGCAGGTGGAAAAGTAGGTTCTTAGTGTTAGGTTTGTACAGAGTTAGTCTCGTGGTAGTAGTTTAGTTCCACTTTATGCATATACTTATCTTAATTTTACCGGAATCAACTATATTTTGTCCTATTTTATATGTTGAAAGAATACAATTGTTTCCGTATCTATGTGTACTGCAACGAACAGTTTGCCCTTGCAATCTAAAATAATTCAAAAATTTTAAATTTTGAATTTCAAAAACTAAAGTACCAAATGTTAAAATTTGTATGTAAGAGAAAACGTTAAGTAAAACAAAGAATAAAATAGTGAAGAAAGGCAGTATTTTATAGTAAATTAACAAAAATTGTAATTAACAAATACATTTGACACTGAGAGTGAAACACTGATAGCTAAGCGCAAGAAAAATAACTGATAAATACTATCTAATGAACTGAACCACCTACAGCCACCATCGACATTTCAAAAAACAAGCAAAGTGTGAGAAACTCAATAGTAAAATACAAACCATAAAACTTTATTAAATAAATTAATACGGCAAATTTAGTTAAATAGACATTTTAGGAATGAAAGAAAGATAACGGTCATCACGCAAGCTAGTGCGCATAAGCAACAATCTTAGACACGTCAATAAACTATCTAATTTGTGAGACCAAGCATGCGGCGAAACCAATAAATACGGAAGTGCGTGAGTTTCTGAGAAGTTCGAAAAAATTAAATTTTACAGGGGCAGAATGTTACTATGTCCGTTTGATGCTAGGAAGGACAGGCTAGCGGCCAGATGCCGCCTACAACGTTTCTATCGTCAAGTTTATAACGCAAGTTATAAATCGTGAATCGGCAATCGGTACTTCCAATTTTTAGAAAATGTAACTAAATTCGTAACAACTCACCATGGTTTCGCTGTCCGAAAATCCAAAGGATCTAGGAAAGAAGAAAGAAGAACCCTCCCTCAACAAGATCTATTTGCCAGGAACCGAGGATGGAGGAAATGAGAACTTTTCGCAAGCCATTTTTTAATGTCAAATTTATTAGTTAAATTTCAATAAACATTTCAGAAACTTATGATTCAAAATTTTGATTTAAAAGAAATAAACTATGGCTTCACTCTAAATAAAATTGTTAAATAGGTTTTACGAAAGTAATAGCTTTTCTTGTATGTAATATTGAATTGTTTTAAATAAATAAAATCACATGAAATAAGTCAGTTTTACAAAAAAGGCAAATTTTGCATGTAAATTATTCAAATTTCATATTAATGTTTCTAGACTGGTTTAACCATGAAGAATCCAATACAAGAAAATGTAATTAAAATTAGTAGAGTGGTTTTGATTATAAACTTTGTAATTTTTAAATAAAATCAAAAGAATCCTTGCAAAAGTTTGAATAATTATTTCATGTAATATTAGTGAATGATTTTTAACTTATTAAATAACTAATAATATAACAGAATGCTATATTTAAAACATTACTACTTAAGAAAAATTATTTCATCAGTTAAAAATTATGGAAATAATTAGCTTATCATATAGTGTGAAAATTCAAAATAAATTTTTAATTTTTTTCAAGAATAATTGAACAATTATTAAATCTACAGATAAATTAGATATATGTAAAAAAATCAATTCAATAAAATATATGGTGTTAAAATATTTTCTGCATATTGAGAAAGGCAGTAGCAATTAAGAAGTGTATAATTGTGTTAATTTTAATTTTTCTAGTCACTAAAATTACTATGCAAAATCTTTTAAATTTATTTCAAAATATCCTGTGTTAATAAATAAACTAGTAAGTGAGTTTTTTTAAACTAGTAAATTAATGGTTGCAAAGTCATATATCAAGAGTATGTATATTCATAAAGTAATAAATGCAATAAAATAAAAGCCTAATGTTACAACCAGGGAGCTTCCTCCTGAGAGAAAATTAATTTAAAATATTTGAGCTGTATTAAAAGATAGTTGGTATTTAAAATAAAGTCCAGAGACGAGTTCCACTCTCAGGTTCTGTTAAAAAATGTAACACAGAAGCCTATAAGAAGGTAAAATTAAGCAGGATCATATTTTGCACGGCTCAACATAGATCACCTGTTAAGAATGGAACATGGTAAGATTATATGTATGCTATGGTTGTTCATGCTAATATGTGTCTTTTCAGCAGACAAAACTTCTGACATATATGACTATATAGCCTTGACAATATTAGTTAACATTAATCCTTAGTAATAATTTCTGGGAATAAATTCTATTGTGCTTATAAAACCAATTGCATTTCATTTTTGACTTCATCACATGGACACGACAGAATAAACGATTGAAATATAATGCTGCAAAAGTATGCAGGTGTGATTAAAAAAATATATATTATGTGTACTAGGTAAAGCACGAAAAATATTGAAATTAATCCAGAGGAGTAAAACCTATCCTGACCAGTTCGTTATTGAAAGAAAGAGCTTCTTTTTTAATGTACCATGTACAGAAATGGATAGATTTATGGGACGGCAAGTTAGGCATAAGTTGTCTGAAAACAATACGTACAGGTAGAATAAAATTAAGAGAAAGCTGCTTGTCCTGGAACACAGAGAAGCCTACTTCATTTGTACAGTCTAGCATACCTGACGTAAAGTTCCTCTCAATAGGTGACAGTCGGAGATAACGTGTGGAGTATAGGCGTAGGACGTGGAATAATGGGGGTAAGTGACGTAATAATCCTCTGGGAAATATTAGACTCGTTTGGTCAAGGTAGCTAAACTGTGATTAGCATTTATATCTTCCCGTAGGACACATGATCTCTTTAGTGTGTGATTAGCTGAGCCATCTTCCTCAAAACATGCGACCAGTTCGATAAATAAAACTGATTTGGCAAAAGAAGCAAACAAAACTTCTACAGGGTATTTTTAAAAGTAATCTAGTTCCCATCTGAATTGTCCCTGAGAAAATACTGCAATGTTACCGATCTCAACAGAAGTAATTTAATCAAGTATATTTTCAAAATACTGTAGAAAAATATTAGTGTAACAAGCGTTTACGGAAGTTTGTTTTTTTTTTTCTTTGTAGGGTTTATTTTATCCACTTTTGCCTTTTCGCTGACTTTCAAACAAAGCATAGACAAATATTTACCGCCACTTCCCACACGGTGCGGCAGCTGTGGGGGCTAAACTTTGTCGCATGTACTTTGTCTTTCTCGTTGCCTAGCAACGCACCTCACTCTTAATCCCCAATACTCTACAAGTGTTTTTGTAATCTTTTTGCTAATCCTTTCGTATTTGTTTACTATATTTAAATGATCATAATTATTTAATATTTAAATTTCGTTCACAATTAATTTGGATCAGGTTGAATTCAGAAGATCTGATAAAGCACTTTCTTAAGACTTTGTCCTAAGATTCGTGTACAAATTGTCGCATTCTAAATCATGATTAAAGTCAAATAGAAATAATGTCATGTTTAAGACGTAGGAATGTACCTGTAGAAATTACAGCCTTCTAAAACACGTTTAAAGTAAAGTAGAAATATTGTCACGTTTAAAGGCGTAGGTCTAAGCTACATGTACAAACTGTAGCTTTCTAGAAATCGAATAAAGTCAAATAGAAATATTGTCATGTTTAAGACATAGGCGATGCAGCGTGTAGAAATTCCAGCCTACTAAAACACTTTCAAAGAAAGGTATAATTATTGTCCCGTTTAAGCTACATGTATATATTGTAGCCCTCTAGAACACGATGCACGTCAGATAGAGAAATATTGTCACGTTTAATGACTTGGACCTAAGATACATGTTCGAAAGCCTTCTAAAGTACGATTAAAGTCAGATAGAAATATTGTAATGCTTTAAGACGTCGGCTAAAGTTGCTACGTTTAAATTATAAATTTTGTCACGTTTAAGACGTAGGCGATGTAGAAATTGCAGCTTTCTAGAACACGTTTAAATTAAGGTAGAATTATTGTCGCGTTTAAGCTACATGTACATATTGTTGCCTTCTAAAACACGATGCACGTCAGGTAGATATATTGTCACGTTTATTGACGTAGGCCTAAGATACATGTACGAAATGTAGTCTTCTAAAGCACGATTGAAGTCATATAGACGTAATGTCACCTTTAAAGAATTAGGGTAAAGCTACCTGTACAAATTATAGTCATATAAAGAGCGATTAATGTCATATAGAAATATTGTCTCGTTTAAAGACCTAGGCGATGATACGTGTACGAATTGCGGCCTTCTAAAGCACGATTATAGTTATGTAGAAATATTGTCACGTTTAATGACGTAGGCTTAAGCAAAATGTACTAATTGCAGCCTTCTATAGCACGAATTAAGTTATGTAGAAATATTGTTACGTTTAATGACGTAGGCCTAAGCTAGATGCGTCAATTGCAGCCTTCTAAAGCACGATTAAAGTTATGTAGAAATATTGTTACGTTTAATGACGAAGGCCTAATCTAGATGCATCAATTGCAGCCTTCTATAGCACGATTAAAGTTATGTAGAAATATTGTTACGTTTAATGACGAAGGCCTAAGCTACATGTACCAATTGTAGCCTTGTAAAGCATGATTAAATTTATGTAGAAATATTGTTACGTTTAATGACGAAGGCCTAAGCTACATGTACCAATTGCAGCCTTCTAAAGCACGATTAAAGTTATGTAGAAATATTGTTACGTTTAATGACGAAAGCCTAAGCTAGATGCATCAATTGCAGCCTTCTAAAGCACGATTAAAGTTATGTAGAAATATTGTTACGTTTAATGACAAAGGCCTAATCTAGATGCATCAATTGCAGCCTTCTATAGCACGATTAAAGTTATGTAGAAATATTGTTACGTTTAATGACGAAGGCCTAAGCTACATATACCAATTGCAGCCTTGTAAAGCATGATTGAAGGTATGTAGAAATATTGTTACGTTTAATGACGAAGGCCTAAGCTACATGTACCAATTGCAGCCTTCTAAAGCACGATTAAAGTTATGTAGAAATATTGTTACGTTTAATGACGAAAGCCTAAGCTAGATGCATCAATTGCAGCCTTTTAAAGTAAGATTAAATGTATGTAGAAATATTGTCACGTTAATGACGTAGGCCGAAGCTACATGCACCAATTGCAGCCTTCTAAAGCACGATTAAAGTTATGTAGAAATATTGTTACGTTTAATGACGAAGGCCTAAGCTACATGTACCAATTGCAGCCTTGTAAAGCATGATTAAAGTTATGTAGAAATAACGTCATATTTAAAGACCTAGGCTTGAAATACATGTGTAAATTGTAGTACTGAAATGCGATTAATGGCATATAGAAATATTGTCGCTTCTAAAAGTGTAAGCCCAAACTACGTGTATAAATCATAGCTACCTATAGCACTATTAGAAATATATAGAAATACGTATATAGTCAGTTTTAATGAAGTAGGTTAAAAGTCGTTTAGAAATATCTTCATGTTTAAAAATACATTTTCTTATGAATAACGTCTTTGTGAAATACTGTTCTTTATATTATTATTTTATATTTGTAATTTTTTCATACTACAGTTGAACATTTAATCGCATTTAAAAAAAATTGCATTGTAATAAAATATAATAAAAGTGTATAATTTGTAACTAATTTTACGCTATAATATATGCATTGTTTTATTTTGCAAAATAAATTATCATTTTTTGTCAAGTGGTTAACAAAGATGAGTAGTTAGTCTTATGCATGCTTTTATTTACTGCCTTATTTTTCTACATTAAAAATTCAACACTTTTCATAATTGGAAGTGTCACATAATAGTGGCTACATAAATCATTTCTTATAAACGTTTTTCCATGGTTTAGAGCGTATTTGGCTTGTTTGTTATCAAACTACTACATGTCTTGCTATGCTATTATTTTTATATATTAATTGTGTTTTTAAACTCCAGGATACTATGTTATTTACTTCGGGATTTTACACTATCTCCATATCTAGTTTGATATTTTTCTCTAGAGGTAAAATAATAAACGATCTTATAACAAAACCGTACAATGAAAACTTTGAAATATATAATTTTATGGAAAATCTAGCTAAGTTTTTTTTGAATAAGCAATGGTATTGATATAATTAAACACTTTCAGTTATATAATTTCAAACAGCATTATTTATTTTATTACACAGCGTGTGTTTGGAGTAATAAAATCCATTTTAATATCAGCTTATTTCCAAATACCACTAGAGGTATTCACGAGTTTAGGTCTAATTAAATATCGCAATAATGCCTACCGTACAGGATTATTGAATATTCACCGTCTCCTGTGTTTGTTTTCATCGTGATGCCGTGTTGTACGGTAATTTAAAATTACGTTTATTAATTTCTTGCATAGGCTCACTAACGTGAATTTGTAATTGTAATTGTTTTAATAAAAAGTTACCAATACTCGTAAAACATTGCCATGTCTTCACATGGCTGGGACAATTCATAAATAAAATTGTTTAAAATAATTGGTTTAAATCTCCAAGTTGATTTAAATTGTTTCTGAAAGATATATATTTAGGTAGAAACTATTATGTGAGATTTCCAGTTATGAAAAGTGTTTAGTTTTCAAAGTTGAACATTTAGCACCAAACAAAAGCAATTACAAAAGTAGATTAATCTTTGTTTTATGTCGGACACTTTATAACACATAATGAATTATTTTACAAAAATAAAACAATGCATATGTTATAGCGTAGAATTCATGTATTTTGTTTAAAAATATCGTTGACTAATTGATTTTAATTAACATGTTTTGTTTTTACCTTTATATTAAAAATATATTACTGTTATAGTAATTTTAGATTTTATTACGAAATACAAACTTTTTTAATGCTGATAAATATTTAACTGTAGTTTAAAGAATTTACCAACATAAAACAATATTATAAAAAATTCTATTTCATAAAGACTTTAATTACAAAAACTATATTTTCAAATAGTGTGAGAGGAGATTACTACCTAGGTCACCTAGGTCAAACACCTTATCAATGCAACCTCGAAACAGCACATCAAAGAAAGGCACGAGGAAGCCATCACAGTAAAGCAGTGGGGATCACTTATTAGTCGCGCCCTTTGGCGACCACAACTGGGAGGACTACACGTAGCTAATTTTCGACTCCAGACAGGCCTTGGCTATCTCCAGGCCCACCTCTACCGTTTTGTCCTAGTAGGATCGAATACGTGTCTACTCTGTCTCGTTGGTACAATGAATGGGGACCCAAGCTGGATGACCAGAATAGGACGTTACTGAAAGGTTCTACGGTCAGAGCTTGGCTAGTTGCATCCGAGCAGGTCTGTACAGGAAAATGAACGTTTCTTTTATTCCGTAATATGTTTCATTGACGTAACTAACTATAAAATAAACAGAGTTATCATTTGCGAAAAATAAACAAATAAATAGCCCAATAGAAATATCAAATCATAGCTACAAAATGAAAATTATAAGTGATTAGATTTAGAAGAGAAACGCAACAAATATGAAATGGATAAATTAAAATAACGTAGGAAGATAATTTAAAAGAAAATAATACAAATATTTAAAAAGGTGAAGTTATTGGCTTTAGTACCTTGCTTACCTAAATTATGAAAGGGCAGATCGAAAAAATTGCCGATCAGGGCAGAATTTGTTCTATTGCTACAGCTGATCAACAAAAAATGAAAAGCTCCATAACTCCGGGTCACACAAACCTATGCCCTACCTAACTGCATGACCCTTCCGGATTCCAAGCTTTCACTAATATATTGGACTTCACCATACCTAACTGCATGACCCTTCCGGATTCCAAGCTTTCACTAATATATTGGACTTCACCCTACCTAACTGCATGACCCTTCCGGATTCCAAGCTTTCACTAATATATTGGACTTCACCATACCTAACTGCATGACCCTTCCGGATTCCAAGCTTTCACTAATATATTGGACTTCACCCTACCTAACTGCATGACCCTTCCGGATTCCAAGCTTTCACTAATATATTGGACTTCACCCTACCTAACTGCATGACCCTTCCGGATTCCAAGCTTTCCCTAATATATTGGACTTCACCCTACCTAACTGCATGACCCTTCCGGATTCCAAGCTTTCACTAATATATTGGACTTCACCATACCTAACTGCATGTCCCTTCCGGATTCCAAGCTTTCACTAATATATTGGACTTCACCCTACCTAACTGCATGACCCTTCCGGATTCCAAGCTTTCACTAATATATTGGACTTCACCATACCTAACTGCATGACCCTTCCGGATTCCAAGCTTTCACTAATATATTGGACTTCACCCTACCTAACTGCATGACCCTTCCGGATTCCAAGCTTTCACTAATATATTGGACTTCACCATACCTAACTGCATGACCCTTCCGGATTCCAAGCTTTCACTAATATATTGGACTTCACCCTACCTAACTGCATGACCCTTCCGGATTCCAAGCTTTCACTAATATATTGGACTTCACCATACCTAACTGCATGACCACATTAGAAGATAAATAATTTGTTACCAGTTACTTATTACTCTTACATACAACCTAACCAACTCCAGGCGCACGAGTTATGGAGTAATTACAGGCTAATTGTCACTTCCGAAAATAGCATCACAGTGCATCAATACCACTTGTGTAATATGCAAAAGGTGCTCTCAACAATTAAATATCTGTCGCTCATATCCAGGAGAATGCTATTGGAGCTTGATAAACCAGATTCCAGACTATAGGACTTGTGTCAGTTCCGCATTGAAGTTGGATTAACTTGAATAAGTAGTTCCACGTCATGCCGAAAAATATACCGTGCGGTGGTTTATTTATTAAGTGAAGTAATGCTTACAACGCGGTAGGGTGGGTAAAAGGAACATCCAGAGGGGTTTAACCTGATTTTGGAATCTGTATTTTTATGACAGCATTGATTATTTATATAAATAAATATTAAATAAAACTGACAAATATACATCAACGGTTTAAACATATTAATGTAGGCTTGTAAACTATTTCAAGTGAAACATGTTCAAGTTTTAAAAACTATTTACATGAACGTTTTCAATAACAGAAATTAAACTCCATTTTGATGTCCTTAGTTGAAACTTTATTAATTAAGTCGTCAAAAAAACTTTTCTTCAGGTTTACTTCTCCCAATTTTTTACATTGTACAGATATGAGGGCAAAGAGAAAGCTTCTATTGACCGGTGGTATTGCCTAAATAAGTGTTTCTCATTTTAGAACAGAGCAAAAACAACTTCTAACTCTGTGCTACCCTAACCATTTGTGAATTGTTAAATTTAAAATATCGGGTAAACTTTCCTTCTCTTTGCATTACGGTTGGCAAGCCTGGAATAGCCTACTAAATTTTATTATTGCTTTTTCGTCAAAAAGCTCGGGAAGAAATGGAAATGCCTATAAAGCTTTTAATGATTCACTTGCCATTGCGAACAAACAATATGCAGACACTAGAGTATTATTTTTAACGCTCTAATTATGGATTATAATGTTGTTACCTTTCACAAGACGTGTGTACTGTTGTAATAGATATCTATATGACGGAATGTGGCGCTTTTTTGTTTCTCTTTTTTTAACGCTCTAATTATTGATTATAATGTTGTTACCATTCACAAGACGTGTGTACTGTTGTAATAAATATCTATATGACGAAACGTGCCACTTGTTTGTTTCTCTTTTTATAACGCTCTAATTATTGATTATAATGTTTTTAGCATTCACAAGACGTGTGTACTGTTGTAATAGATATCTATATGACGGAACATGGCGCTTTTTTGTTTCTCTTTTTTTAACGCTCTAATTATTGATTATAATGTTGTTACCATTCACAAGACGTGTGTACTGTTGTAATAGATATCTATGTGACGAAACGTGGCACTTGTTTGTTTCTCTTTTATTAACGCTCTAATTATTGATTATAATGTTGTTATCATTCATAAGACGTGTGTACTGTTGTAATAGATATCTATATAACGGAACGTGGCACTTGTTTGTTTCTCTTTTATTAACGCTCTAATTATTGATTATAATGTTGTTACCATTCATAAGACGTGTGTACTGTTGTAATAGAGCGCGTGCAGTCTGTTAAGTCAAGTTATAAGATTATGTTTCATACATTCACAAACTACTAACACCTGTTATATTTACACCACTCATCTTAATGTTGAGGAGTCCCTATGCTTGGCTATTACATTTACAAAATACATACTATAAATTATGCTGGACTTCTACTGAAGCAGTGCTTTATCCCACATCACCCCGCTCTCCACTGCCGTAAAACCACCCTTGATATCATGAACGTAAATATCCTCTGATTGATCTAATATCAAATTGCTCATCGCATCTGACTTTATTTCGCATTCATAAGAAATTTCACTACAATGATCAGTCATTGCCAACGTAAAATGTTTATATTTTGTTTCCAACATGGCTGCTGAGAACAATATGTCATGCATATTACATCAGCTTGTCACGGCACGTATTTGTAGGGTTAATATTTAGACAGAAATGTAATAAAGTACTTTTCATTTCCTTTATTACATCACGATGTGAAATCATAACGTCTTTTATAACGGTGTTTTATAGGTTGTGTCCGACAGTTACTTGGACACAGTTTAATGTTCGAAGTCTTGACTTTAACGACATGCGCTCTTCCTGTAGATATAATGGATTTACGAAATAAAAGTATTATTTTAAGAACAATTTTAAAATTAAAATTATATAATAATGAGAATGACACATATATAAATATGTTTATTATATGTGTTGCAACGATCAAGCATCATCAACAGTCATTAGATGATCATTAATTATAAATAACCAAAAAAAATCTTTAGGTTAAAGTTTTTATTAGTTAGCTAGATGTTTATTGTTACTTGCATTTTACTGGATTCTAATAATTTAGGATGATGAAGACGTTTTTATTGAAATATGTTTAATGTAAACAGCGTATTAATTTCGTGTTTGTGGTTTTATAATTGATTATCTTGATTCAGACAATGCCCTTCACCTATTTACTTGTATTTAGAGAATATTTTACTGTTATTAAGTATTAGAGAAGGGAAAACGTTCGAGCCAGGTAGAGAAGTAGATGTCTCATGGTAGAGGGGTAAAATCTTAGCTTGCAATAAGTTGTGATGCTATTACAACGATACTATTAGTGATACTATTACAACGATACTATTAGTGATACTATTACAACGATACTATTACAACGATACTATTAGTGATACTATTACAACGATACTATTAGTGATACTATTACAACGATACTATTAGTGATACTATTACGATACTATTAGTGATACTATTACAACGATACTATTAGTGATACTATTACAACGATACTATTAGTGATACCATTAAAAAAAAAACAAGTAAAATACGTACACAAAACTCAAAAATTAATCATTTATTGACTCATACACGTCACAATGACAAACTCTAACTATACAACTCAGTTAGAACTTAGTTGTAAGTTGTTTTGTAGTAACAACACTCACTGACGATGATTACTTTGACACTGAAACGCGTATGAGTCAATAAATGATTAATATGTGAGTTTTGTGTACGCATTTTATTTGTTTTAACATAACCTCACAAAATAAGGTAAAAAAATAGTTGTATACTATTAAAAATGTTTTTTCGATTTACAAGAAAAACATAACTGGTTTTCTACTGTAAATTAAAGAGAAATTCAGTTACAGATTAGTTACAGGTTATTATGGAAATTTTCATGGGATTTGACTATTCAATAAGTATATAATTTGT
>JBAIZL010000003.1:42022760-42042760 GCA_036971475.1 Prosapia bicincta
CCCTGTTGGCCTGTGTACACTTTGTTTCCTAAGGCATAATGAAGAATATTAACTTAATATTTTCCTATAAAAAAATGTACAAATTTATTAATAACCTGCATTTGTGGAAACATTCGGATGAAAATGAAAATAACAAGGTAACACCACGTAAGTAAAAAACCTAGTTTAGAAAAAGAGAAACAAAATTGTGTTTTCACAAAATTTGTTTCGCTTAGTGTTCATGGTTTTGAATTAAAATATTACCTATTATTATAACCTGAAATCGATTGCTTCAACGCTTACGCTTTGCACTTTATAATGTAAATTACTCTGTGCGTTTTAAGAATTGTTTCACCGAGTTGGATTCGGAGTAGTAACATTTCTATCTATTGGGGAATAGTTGTCATTGAAGGAGGAAAGAAGGGGTGGAATAATTCACAAAGATCTACCCTTGGCTTATTCCTTTTTGGCAGTAGGAAACTATTCGCAGCTTATATTCTGAAGCTACTTTGTTTATTGTTTGTTGGTGTAGTTCTTTAAGTTAGAATTTGCAGACTTGTGAAACGAGAACGTATAGATACAGCACTCCTACGCATTTCTAGTCTGCGCTTTCCTCACAGTCTTTTAATATTGTTTATTGTGCATCTCTAGTTCGAACAAACAGACTCCATTCAAAGTTTGTAACCATCCAAACAATATATTATTTAGTGATTAAATATTATTGTTCTTTCATAATAATAATAATGTGTATCATAGTTTTAGGTTGCTATTATCATTTTGTAGGTAGTTATTGAATAATTTTGTAGGTAGTTATTGAATCATTGTGCATATAGATATTGGATCTTTGTGTATGTAGCTATTGTATCACTTTGTAGGTAGCTATTATCATTTTGATTGTAGATATTGAATCATTGTGTATATAGCTGTTATATGTCTCTTTTTAGGTAGCTATTGAATCTTTTTGTAGATGGTTATTAAATCATATTGCTTGTAGATATTAGATCTTTGTGTATGTAGCTGTTGTATCACTTTGTAGGTAGCTATTATCATTTTGAATGTAGATATTTAATCATTGTGTATATAGCTGTTATATGTCTCTTTTTAGGTAGCTATTGAATCATTTTATAGGTAGTTATTGAATCATTTGCCATGTAGGAATTGGATCTTTATGTATGTAGCTATTGTATCACTTTGTAGGTAGCTATTATTATTTTGAATGTAGATATTGGATCATCGTGTATGTAGCTGGAGTACCACTTTTTAGGTAGCTATTTTAGGTATTTATTGAATCATGGTGCATGTAGCTTTGAATTATTTTGTAGGTAGCTATTTAATCAACTAGGTAGTTTTTAATAGCTACATACTAAGTCGTATCTCACTATTTTCAATTTAGTTATAAAAGGCCTATAAAATTTAGGGAAGTGTTAAGTAAATAGAGCTAGTTTGTTCTTTGTAGGAAACAAAATTAAGTTTCAATAATTGAATTATTCAGAAATTATTATGCACTGATGTAGGCCTATATATAATTAGATTTTGAATGAAAATCCTAGTTAAAAATTTATTATCTGGGCATTATGTTGCCACTCCGACGAAGCATTGTAACCGCGTATATTTCAGTCCGTTATAACTTATTCCGCGTATTTATTCATTTCAATTAATTTGCCTGTCACGCTCAGCTAACTTTTCCGCACGAAAGTACATTTAAATTTATTTATTGCTGAACTGATACATCTGCTTCAAAATGTTTTACTGTAACGTTAGATTTTTTCTATAGTTTCAATTTACTTGTCTATTAAAGAGATCGGCTAATTTGTATTTAGTAAAGTGGCAACCACTTATTTGAAATATTGTTTTAAAAACTATAAGACTCATTGTTGTCTTGCAAAAATTTGATGTTCATTTTTAAATAAATCACTGCTTTGGCCTATACCTCTCACAGCCAACAGCACTACCTGGACCGAAAGAATCAGATTGGGAATTGAAGGCGCGGAAGAACTGACAGTTAGGAAAGTTGTACTGGTCTCGAGTAGTTCTGGAAAAGCGGTCGAAACCGTAGTGAATGGTTGGAGTTCGTCTCGTACCAGGAGCAAGCCCTCCAGATCAAGCCTTACAATGATTTACAAAGGTTTACAGATTCTTGCAGATTACCATGGGCCGTGGTAACAAGCCCCGTTAGTTACCCAGGCGAGAGTCACGAGTTTGAAGCCGGGGGCGTTGTTTCAATATGCTGCACTGGAGATTCTTCTCTTTAAAAAATAATATTTGTGTTCTCTGACAAAGAGGCAAGTCCTGTTACAATTGTTCCCATTCTTATTTTTTCACCATCTTTCTTTCACCATCGTCACTTATCTACAAAATTCACTGGCTAATGCCTTGGTCGACAATTTTAGTAGCACCAAACGCTATTATCGCTGGAACACATTCAGAATACGGCAAAGCCATTGATAGCCAGGATTACTACGATCAGACAGACAAGTGCCAGGTTGAATACAGTTAGCAAGATCAACATTCCACTATATCGCTATAACACTTAGTGGAGTGATCTATGACGCAACTTTATAGAAATTAAAGTTAAATAACATTAATTTTTGCTTAGGAATGTTTAATGTTCAGTTGTAAAGAGCAAATATGTTTTTATACTCTCATTTACAAAAATACAATAAAATACTGTTCTACCCCAACATCTAAATAGAAAAATTTCTATAAAAACTTGTTTCTGTCAACAGCACTATCTTAACGAAAATGTAACATCCAAGTACGTATGCATGTGACGTCAGAGTATGAGTAAAATAACCGCCAAGTTTTAGAAAATTCTTGCATCGTACTTCTTAGGGATATTCTAAATGTTTGTAATATAAAATGAAGTACCTAAGCATGAAGAAAACGCAATGGGTCAGCTATTAATGTGGGGCAAGTTAATGAATGATTTTCGTTTTTGTACTGAGTTAATTTTTGTTATGTGCGTTTTAAAGCGCTATCAGGTGTTACTTCGAAATGGCAGCAAAGCTTCATCCGTGCCTAGCTCTTATATTCGCGCTATAGCTCGCAAATAAGTGATAGTTTTCGTTATGTAGCATCTTAGGTTTTTTGCTAGGTAGTATATTAATATTTTGTGTGCCACTGTTATCCACCATTCCTAGCATTGTTCTAAATTCCTCTATTCCTAGTCCGTTCCGGATCCTCTCTACCTAGTTTACTGTCAGTGCGTTAACAAATCAATTATTTATCATATGTGAAATATGAGAATCTGGATTCACTCTTCCACTGAGTGACAAACATTTCGAGTGACATCAGTAATTGCATTGTTAACTAAAAATGTTGACTTCAAATATATTTTTCTAAACAAATTGTTGAAATTATCGAAAGGAAAACCAAAGTTCTTCTACACAAAAAGTCTTTAAAAGTTTTTAAAGTTTTTAAGTTTTGAAGTCTACAGAAAAAAATAGCATAACCGGGGATTGTCCATTCATGTTTAAACTGAGTTTCCTAAAAGTATCAAGATAAATTCTATTTTCACAAATTCCTATAAAATAAGAAGGCAACTCTGATGATAGATCAAGTAACAGGTCCCTTTGCGTAAGAGGATTCGTTGATAAGGTCATCTGCCGGTTACATTTCTGCGTAAGGAAGGGAGACGTGAAAGAGTGTTTGATACAGAGCTTCATCTCCTTTAAAGGAACATTGGTCACCAGATATCTACAAAGACGTCTCTCCAAAGGTCCTGAGAAAGCTCGTGTTTCTGGGAGAACTCTTCTCGGTCAGATATAAAAAATGATACAGTATGCTTGGAGTGGAAACGGACTGCTTTGGTTTTAGGAACTTACTTTTAATCGTAATAAAGTAAATCTATCCTTTTTTTGTCGATTTAATACCAACCTTCAGAGAGTTACTTTACCTAACGTTTTCAGAAATTAATACATGTTCCAGAGGCCAGAGTCAATAAAATCAATTCATAAAAAATTCCCTCACAAATTATAATTACAATCATGATCATTACGTTTTCAATTTCTGCTATTAGTTCACACTCACCCTATATATAGACACCTAAATAGATATATACTAGGAAGTACACTCTCTACTATGGAATAGACTCTTAAATTTTCAATAGTTAGTGAAATATTTTTTATCATCCACTAGAGTCCAAATACATTTTTTAAACCTGTAGTGGATGACACCTGATGTTATTGTTATCCAAATATTAATTAATTATTTTTAATTAAAACAAATTGATGTCTTTAAGTTAGATTCGAACTGACTTGGTCTTGGATATTCAACTACTTTTTAATGAAGTATAAAATATTATTTTGTAAAGAAAACTTTATAAAATAAAGTGGAGTTTGCAGTTTTTGTTTTCTACATCTTGAGGTTTTTCATATATATTGTAACGGACTAGGTTACTTGTGAAATAAGAATTTAAATTTTTAAAATACAAAGTTATACAATTTATTAATCAATGATCAATTACAATAGAACAAAAGACAGCAATGTGTCGAGTAATTTACTTTTAATTACTGCTAATTATTCCATACATTTTAATTACTTATTAACCTTTAAAATTATATTTACCGAGAAGATAGTAACTTAAGTTTTCCAATTTTAGAAATGAATATTCACGGGACAATTTCTACCGTTCATGTATTAAGCGTTTATCATTTAAAATTCAACTTAGTTAACATTAAAATACATTTTCTTTATTATTATCTAAAACGTACCTGGTTGTGCACTTACAAAACACTTTAAAACAAACATTGCCTATGGCTTTTGGAATCACTAAACACTTAACACATCGCTCTTGCAAATCCGCGCACTTAAACAAAAATTATATAAACTTGTATTTATTGGAAACATATGAATAATCGCTTCTGACTTCTTCTTTAGTTACGTTAATAAAATTTGGTAGCGGCCTTGACATCTTAAATTTTGAATACTGGAAGCTTACAAATTTCTCAAATTATGTCCGAAAATGCCATTACGTCTGTTCTGTTCAAGAACCTCTGGAGGAGTGGGCCTTCTGCAAGAGCACGCCAACGGAATTTCCCACCTTTGGTTATTATTTTGAATTTTTTGATTGGTCCATCAGATCAGGCGATATCAGACCATGCTTACGTCACATGGGGGGATGTCAGTTTTTAACTTAAGCTACCTACTCGTACGATATTTTACATTTTTACCCGCTAGGGGCGCTACGAAACTTACCCTAGAATTACAATTGTACAAAGAAAACAAAAATTTTCTTTTATATTCGGACGATACAATTATTAAATAAAAATCAAATATATAAATGAATTTATATGTAACACCTTATTTTTAAGAGTGTTACATTTTCTCTTGTCGACCTGAAAAGAAAATTTTTGTTCGACATTACATCTTATTTCTACTTCAACATTTTATACATGAGTGTGTGCAGTCCCCTTTTACATTTGAAGAAAATATACACTATATAGAGCTCGAACGTACTATAGTAAAAGTGTAAACAATCTATTCAATAACGGATGTTTTTGTTTACCTACAGTCTCCACTATGGAATGTTCGCGATTCCCCCTACGGAAGCACATCCGCTTCTCACGTAAGCTCTCACGGGCCTACCGTTGACTAACCATATTCACAATATTATTTTGCAAACACGTTTTACACACTTCACAAACCTTGAATTTCAAGTCCATATCTTTAAACTAATATTCTTAGGTTTCGTTAGCACTTCATTGTTTTAACAACCTTATGTTATTATATTACAACTTTGTACGGCGTATGTTATTATTATTTTGCAAACACGTTTTACACACTTCACAAACCTTGAATTTCAAGTCCATATCTTTAAACTAATATTCTTAGGTTTCTTTAGCACTTCATTGTTTTAACAACCTTATGTTATTATATTACAACTTTGTACGGCGTATGTTGTGAATTTGTAAACTTTTGAAATTTTAAGTCCCATACCTTAAAATTCTTTTTTCCTTTTTTTTACATTTCTACAAAGGATAATCAATAGTAACCTTGCTTGTAAACGCATACTCAAGTGGTATATTTAGATTGTACACAACTTGGTTAGTCTGTCGTGGAAAGTCTGGATTCCTAGTCGTATTGGAATCGTGTTGTGTTAAATGTAATAGAAGCTATAAGTCAGTCAGCCTCGTGTATTTGTGTGAGCTATATACCATGCAGGCATGGCATATATATTGTTGTCGTGTTGTGTAAGCAATTGCGTATAATCGTATATACCTTTACTTGTTTACCCTATCAAATTTTCCTACCCCTTTCCTTTTTATAAGGAATTTATCTTTCAGTACGTCCCTGTTTCAATTTTAATTGACTTATATGAGCTCTTCTTATATTATTGAGGTTATTACTTTGTTGGATCAGTACAGACACAGGACTAAAAAAATACAATATTGTATACGGACCTTCATATTTCATAGCCAATTTACTTTGAAAATTATCAACCTTTTTCGATAAATAATGGCATCTAACATAAACCTCATCCCCTATTTTAAACGGATGTTTGTTTTTCTCTTTAACATATTTTCCGTATCTTTCGTTGCGTTTTGAAGATTTTTTTAAATTTTCAACTGCTCTACTAATCTTTTCTATCCATTCCCCCTTCGAACACTTGTTCTCTAATATATCATTTAAGCCGCACATGTTGCTTAAAGGATCATTTGGTTTATAGTTAAACAGTAATTCGAATGCGGAATATCCAGTAGATTCATTTAGAGCAGAATTTAAACTCCTCTGCAAAAGGCTTATTCCTTCGTCCCATGATGTTTGTTTGTTATGGAAGTATGCTCTTAACATGTTTTTAACGTTTTTAATATATCGCTCAGCGCGATTTTCACAAGGCATATAGGGGATAATTTTTGTATGTTTGATACCATTATTGAACTTAAAATTTTTAAATTCTGTTGATTTAAAGCACGGACCTTGATCAGAAACAACACATTGTGGTACTCCGAAATTAGCAAAAATAATATCCTGCATTTTGTTGATGACATTCACAGAGGTAGCTCTTCTTAACGGTATAACAAAACAAAATTTTGATAAATCGTCCACACAGATTACCAAATAATTATTACCCTTTTTACTACGAACGAGAGGCACCAAAATATCAATATACAATTTTTCCATCGGTTTATTGGCTGTCTTACTTATTAATGGTCCATAATACACTCTCGGAGCTTGTTTGGATTTAATACAAATTTCACAGTTTTTCACTTTTTCCAAAATAATGTTCTTTAAATTAGGTCTATAAAAATATTCATTTATTTTTGCGAATGTTCTCACTTGACTTAAATAGCCTCCCATCATAGAGTTATGATAATATTGGAATAACATATCTATTAACAATTTTGGTAAATAAATCTGTGCTTTGGATTTCTCCTTAATTTTAAACATTAAAACTCCTTTGTTCAAATAAAATTTTTTATTATTAGTTCCGTTTTGTACACTTTGAATTATCGTATTAACTTCTGGATCATTTCTTTGGTGTTCCATTATATCTATAAAACTTAAGGGTATTTGAGAGATTACATTTACATTTAACAATTTATTATTGACCCATCTATTTTTTTTTACTTATTTTGTTAATGTTAAGAATTTCATCTTTTGATTCTACTTCTATTATTTCAATTTCTATGTCACTACATTCAGTATGAATTCTGCTTAAGGCATCAGCTACAGGGTTGTCCCTACCCTTTACATGGAATATTTTGAAAGGTAAACTTAATATGAGCTCAAGCCAACGCCCAATTTTTCCTAG
The DNA here is from genome assembly GCA_036971475.1 of Prosapia bicincta. Classification (NCBI taxonomy): domain Eukaryota; kingdom Metazoa; phylum Arthropoda; class Insecta; order Hemiptera; family Cercopidae; genus Prosapia; species Prosapia bicincta. The sequence goes on from JBAIZL010000003.1 coordinate 42,030,493, forward strand.
CTTTCTGGAGTGACTTAAAGACCATGACAGCGCTTGATTGTTAGTTATTAAATAAAATGGCATTACTTCTAAATATTTGTAAAATTTTTCGATACTTAACACTATCGCTAAAGTTTCCTTTTCATACACTGATAAGTTGCGTTCAGAATCTGTAAATTTTTTAGAATAAAATGCTATAGGTTTATGTTTATCGTTGTTATCTCTTTGCATCAAACATGAACCTATACCATGTTCACTGGCGTCTGTCATTAAATAAAATGGTTTATCATAATTAGCAATATTTAGACAAGGCGGGTTCATTATACAATTTTTTAATTTAACAAAACTATTTTCACATTCTTGATTCCAATTAAATTTTACTCTCTTTTTGCGTAGCTCGTTTAATGGGCTAGCAATTTTAGCATAATCTTTTATAAAGGTACTAAAGAAAGATACCATGCCAATAAATCTTTATACATCTTTTGAGTTTTTAGGTCTTGGAAATTCTTTAATAGAATTAGTTCTATCTGGATCTATCTTAATTACATTTTCGCTTATTTTGTTGCCTAAAAAGCTTATCTCTGTACAAGCAAACATTGCCTTTGACAAATTAACAGTTAAATTATTTTCACCTAATCTATTGACTACTTCAGTTACATGTTGAATATGTTCTTTTAAAGATTTACTTATAAATAATGTTGTCATCAACAAAATTTATCATGAATTTATACTTTATATCGGAAAAAATTCGTTCTACATACGCACTCAATATTCCGCTCCCAACATGGAGACCATATGGAATTCGCGTGTAATTGTATTGACTAAAAGGAGTACTGAAAGCAGTATATTTTTTGCTGCTTTCGGATAATGCAATCTGATGAAAAGAATTACACAAATCTATACAAGTAAAATATTTTGCACGACTAAAGTATTGATAACAAGCAGACATATCTCCTATTGGATGTGAAACTCTCTCTATTATTTGGTTTAATTTTCCATTATTAACTACTAGCCTATGTTTGTCCTTTTTTGATACTAAAAACGAAGGACTTAAATATGGACTAGTCGAATGCTCTATAATTTTTTGTTCTAAAAGTTCATCTAATATTTTCTTTAAAATTGCCATTTTTGGCGGACTTAATGGGTATGGTTTTAATTTTACTATTTCTTCACTTTTAACCTTTAATTCAAATTCAAAATTTAATGCTTTACCAATCTTATCTGTGAAAACATTAGGATAACTTTTTACTAACTTTTCTATGTCTTTTTTGGCTTCCTCACAACCAATTTGAATTTCGTTTCAGTTTAAATTATTAACCATACAACTCTTTACACTGTTTAACGCTACTTTCACATTTGGTTTAAAATTAAAATAACATGAGTTCTTTGAAATATCTATTACTAAACCTGTTTCTTTGATAAAGGGAAGTCCTAAAATTATTTTACAATTTAAACCTTCTGCTATTAAAAATTGCACTTGCCATAAAAAATTTTTTATTTTAACTTTAACAATGCAGCTACCTTTTATTTTTATTTCTGTATTATTGGCTGCTGAGACTTTATCCTGTTTGTTTACAATTTTCTTAACTAAATTTTGTTTTAACAATGTTTCAAAACATTCTTCGTTTATTATGTTTATTGAGCATCCAGTGCCCAATAAAGCATTACAATTTATATTACCACTTAATTTAATGTTTATTGTAGGTAGCATAATAATTTTTGTTTAACTCTTTAACCAATTTTTCTTTTCTACCATTTTCATAATTTTCAAACATTTTCTAGACTCTCTGAAAAATTTTGATTTATTCAATACATTAACCTGTTCAATTTTTGTTTCATTCTTTGAGATATTCGGATTTATTACATTTTTGTTTTTTAAATCTGAGCGTTTAAATTTATTCCCTTTATTGTTACATTTAAATTTATTTTGACATTTCTTGATTAAGTTAATTTTGTGTGTTACTTCATTACGGAAGAAATATGGCATTTCTTTCCTTAACAGTAATTGCTAGTCAACTTTTTTGTTGTTATTACAATGCTTAGCAATATGACCTAACCTGTTACAGTTATAGCATTTTACATGATTCTTATTACTATTCACATTTACTATTTGTTCATTGTTATATTTCTTAAATTTTATCTTATTAGGCTCCTGCCTTCTACTTGGATAATTACTAAATACAGGGTAATTGTTTTCTTGTCTTATTACATCGTTATAACCTAAATTTTGAATCTGAACACACATATTGTCCAGGTCGTTAAAATTATCGGGATTGTTTACAAAAATTAATATATTATGGTCTTCTGGCTTCATTTCTAACTTAATAATTTCTATTATCTCATTATCTGAATAGTTACATCTTAACAATTTGCAATCTTTAACTCTTCTGATATACATGTTTATTAGTTCTAAATTACCTTGCGGTCTGTTTACCAGATTTCTTTTTAAATTTTCTCTGAGATTTATAGGTATGAAACTTTTTAATATGTCTTCATGAAAATCATCTAAGGAGACATTATTGTCTAAAGCAAAGAGAAGTTTATCCAACAAAGGGCCTTGTACCTTTCCAATGCTTAATTCTAGAACTTTTGCATCTGGCAATTTAGTTTTTCTTTTTATTTTCAAAATTACACTCATAAATTTTAATAGTCTGTCTAATTCTAGTCCATCTGACATGTCAAACATTTTTAAATACCTTTCTAAAGGATTTGGCGATTTATTGTACAGTTCAGGATTAAACACTGGCATACAATTGGTTTGACGTTTTAGTAATTGATGTTCAAAATTAGTTATTTCTAAATTTGTATTATTACCAATTAACAGTTCAGGTATTGCAATTTCTTTTGATTCCCTATCGCAATCGTTTGTTTTCGATTCAGTCTTTTCAAATACATCATTAATTAATTTCTCTTCCTCTAGACTACTAGTAGATAGTTGTCTTTCGATTTCTATCCTAACTTTACTGTCTAAATCTGTTTCAGCTATTAGTTTTTCCAAACCTTTCATCTTTTTTAAGAAATCTTTTAGGTCGTCTGACATTTTACATTCTAATTCAAATTTCAACAAGCATTTACATCTTAATCTTAAATGTACTAGTTTTGTTTTAGCTCTTAAAACATCAATAGCTAGGGTCGGTTTTTAAATTAATACACATTTCTACTAAGTCCTTAAATTTATTTTCAATTAACAAAAACTCGCTAGGCACATCCATTTTACCAATTAAATTATTAGGGTCCGCTTTATAACTAGAATCTTTGGCTATTTTTCTCAAGGTCTTTCTTATTTCTGATACTGTACTATCCATTCTAACCTCTACACTTCTAATTTTTAGTTCGAAAATTAACTCATCTTTTATCAACAGATCAACATTGATTTTTAAATCGCTAGACATTTTGATAGTTTGAAATTAACCTTGCTATACACTGACGAGTATTTTTAAGGAGGGCTGCACAACTTAAATAATTAACACATGAATGGCATTAATCCTTAGAATTCGTTAGCAGTAATCATTATTTAAATTTTAATTAATTTAAATTAAGCAGCAATTATCATTCACTTTTTAATTAATACATTTTTCTAAAACTAGCGGAGTATGAGACTTACATTTTAGAAAACAACAAAAAAAACAGCAGTAATTTTACAAGCAGAGTTGCGCATTTGTAACGGACTAGGTTACTTGTGAAATAAGAATTTAAATTTTTATAATACAAAGTTATACAATTTATTAATCAATGACTAATTACAATAGAACAAAAGACAGCAATGTCTCGAGTAATTTACTTTTAATTACTGCTAATTATTCCATACATTTTAATTACTTATTAACTTTAAAATTATATTTATCGAGAAGATAGTAACTTAAGTTTTCCAATTTTAGAAATGAATATTCAAGGGACAATTTCTACCGTTCATGTGTTAAGCGTTTATCATTTAAAATTCAACTTAGTTAACATTAAAATACATTTTCTTTATTATTATCTAAAACGTACCTGGTTGTGCACTTATAAAACACTTTAAAACATAAACATTGCCTATGGCTTTTGGAATCACTAAACACTTAACACATCGCTCTTGCAAATCCGCGCACTTAAACAAAAATTATATAAACTTGTATTTATTGGAAACATATGAATAATCGCTTCTGACTTCTTCTTTAGTTACGTTAATAAAATTTGGTAGCGGCCTTGACATCTTAAATTTTGAATACTGGAAGCTTACAAATTTCTCAAATTATGTCCGAAAATGCCATTACGTCTGTTCTGTTCAAGAACCTCTGGAGGAGTGGGCCTTCTGCAAGTTCACGCCAACGGAATTTCCCACCCTTGGTTATTATTTTGAATTTTTTGATTGGTCCATCAGATCAGGCGATATCAGACCATGCTTACGTCACATGGGGGGATGTCAGTATTTTAACTTAAGCTACCAACTCGTACGATATTTTACATTTTCACCCGCTAGGGGCGCTACGAAACTTACCCTAGAAATACAATTGTACAAAGAAAACAAAAATTTTCTTTTATATTCGGACGATACAATTATTGAATAAAAATCAAATATATAAATGAATTTATATGTAACACCTTATTTTTAAGAGTTTTACAATATTAGACTTTTGGTATCAACTTGGCAAAAAAAAAAAAAAAAACACTAATTACTGATACTTTTCAGCAGAAAAATATCAGTAAGCAGAGGTTTTTTGCCAAGTTGATACCAAAAGTGTAAAGTGTATTGTTTACCACTATTTTTAGAGTTCGACGCTTACAAGTTTTGTCCTGTTTAATGTATATGTTCAAGTAACGTATATTAATAAGAAAAAACCGTGGTTGACCTCAGTGTCAGATTTTAGTTTGTGGAAGCCCACAATTGCAAAATTCACATGTTAAAGCTTTTACAATAATTAAATTAATTTTTTTTGTTTATTAAAAATGATTTAATTTACCATATAAGTTGAAAATGTGTACATTATAATCTTTAATCTGTTAATATATTATTTATAACTTACATTTCTAATATAAAAAGGTTTACTTTTAGTTAAAATTGGATTAAAATACCTAAATTGTAAAATTTAAATCAATTACATATTTTGTCTTTTTTATACCTTTTTTCATGTCACCTTGATCAACTCTATGAACTATGTCAATATGTGTACTTATTTATTGTGAGATCATTTAAACGGTTTTGAGTTGTTTAGATTTGTTTATAATAATAAAACTTTTTGTTGACGATCTCAGACCAGTGCTCCTTTGTAAATATGTCACAAAGGGTGTAATAATACATTTTATATATGTTATTTAAAAATGTTTATGTGTAAATAGAATACTACAATATTGGCTAATAAACTAATACCTTTAGCGTTGTGATAAATTATGTCCCTTTTTAGATACTTTAACAAATATTCGCTTGGTAAATAATATTAAGAGCTCGGTTCTAACTCTAAGACTTGGCCCCCCCGCCCTCTAGTAGTATGCTATGTACTCTTACGAGTGGGAATTATGTAGTTTCTATGTGTAGTTTCTGGTTTCTACTCTTTTAGTATGTTCCTCCAAAATATTAACATGATTACTTATCTATAAATATTACTGAATTGATTACATTGGTAAACGAGTGGCTCCGGTTCCTATATTGTGTAACTTTCCTAATAATATGGTAAAGCAATGTATATAATACACAGTGAGTTTGTTCGTGTATTATGTTTTTCAATGCGTACTATTAGTTCACAAGGTCCCTATATATATATATATATATATATATATATATATATATATATATATATATATATTGTTCAAATTTTCTTTAATAAAATACTTTTTATTCATCCTCTCAAGTTCAAATACATTTTTTTAAACTTGTAGTGAATGACACGACTTTAATACAGTTTTTTATTTTCAAATATTAAATAAATTGAATTAATTAATTTCATTAAATAATTTTGCTTTCTATTTTGCCGCTTAATTTTGTCGTTCAGTCATATGTATGTGTAAAGTTATATTAATTGTAAATATTTAACAAAAAGTTACTAAGATAAACATTTCTTTGTTGAGCTAAGTAGTAATTGACTTCAACTTTTGTTTAATTATTACTTGTTACATTTCTAAAGCAATAAATTTGTTTGAGTAATTGGCGTCCGGTGTACAGTAGACTACTTGACAGCAGACAGACAACGTTAGGCTGACAGTTGGTTCCGGCCCATTAAAGTTATTAGCATACGTGCTACGTTTACTGCATGGGTTGATTTCATTTTATTTAAACAAGTACTTATATGTATTTAAATTCAAGTACCCAAACTAATTTTCTCTATGTGACGACGGATCTCAATTTTTCTTACAGAATTCAGCGACAAATGACGAGAGATCGTGGTAGAGTTGCGTTTAACGTAGCAATTTATTTAAAAGCTAAACCCAACTGTTTCATCATTACTCAGTACATTGCATTTTGATGGTGCATACTAATAATTCTAAATGTAGTTCAAGGTTCAGTATGCTGTCATGGGCTGCAACTAATTTCATTTACAGGTTAAGTAAAATATTAACTAAATGTAATTGAAAATTTCGTAATTATAAATTAAAAATGTAATTATTTTATTAATAAAAACGATTTAATGTTTAAGATAATGTTGAAAAAGGTGAATGATTTGTGTTAGATTTGAAAAACTTATACTAAAACCAAAAACCTATTATTTTTAGATAAAGGAAAGAAAGGTGTTTGTTTACCTTAATGGCCATAGAGTGTATGGCTGGTTGGCAGAACTTCATTAAATAAAAAACATTTCAATATAATACGAATGATTGTCCTTATACAAATAAACCGAATAATTATAATACTGGTACAAATAAATATCCTAAGAGTGTATGTATGTGTGTGTGTGTGTGTGTGTGTGTATGATTTTTGTGTGTGTGTTTGTGTGTCTGCGTGAGTGCGTGCGCGTGTACGTTGTGTGTGTGTGCGTGCGTGCGTGCGTGTGTGTGTGTGTGTGTGTGTGTGTGTGTGTGTGTGTTTGTGTGTGTGTGTGTGTGTGTGTGTGTGTGTGTGTGTGTGTGTGTGTGTGTGTGTGTGTGTGTGTGTGTGTGTGTGTGTGTCTGTGTGTTGGTGGGTGTTGCAAGGAAATCCCGACCATTGTGCTCAGTAAAGATTATTACTCGCTGCTAATTTACAAACAGCTGTTAACAGTTTACTATGAGTATGACTATTCAGTGGTAAGGTCAGTTGCTAAAGTTATAGTCAATAGTCTCAACTGCTCTTAATGTATGCCCAAAGTTGAATCCTTATGTCCAAACGGGTATTTCACCTCCTTGCTAAAGGTATAGAGTTTTATAAGGTTCTTTTTTCTCTCTGCCTTATTATTAAATATAACATGAGCTGACTTACTTTCATAAAGCTTTATGTACCACTGTTTGGTCCAGTCACTTACGCTGCCCAGGGTATGGAGGCAGTTTGGAAGTTGAGTCCGTCTCATTTTGTGCGACGAACAAGATAGCGGTGTCTCTGCGAAGGTCACCATTTAGCACTCCTATTTACCTGTCTCTTCCGAACCGGTGCCCGAGTAACTCTCCGACGATGACCATGAAACTAAAGTACTCCTTACCTTGTTAGCGCGATAAATTCTATCTGCAAAATAGGATTTAAATATTTATCAAAGTTCATGTGGAATTTTGCGACGAATTTTGAACAGCAAACTCCCGTGGCAGGCACGGTCAAAAATCTGGAAGACATCTAAGACGACGTCAGAGCATACGTTATATAAAAATAAATAACTTTATAGTTTATTAACTGGGTACCTCCAGTAACTGGGTAGGTTTATGCATAATGTGCTAATGTGACTCGATAGGTTTATACATGATGAACTTATGTAACTGGGTAGGTTTATACACAATGACCTTAAGTAAGTAGATAGGCTTATGTATAAATATCTCATTAAACTTGGTAGGTGAATACATAATAACCTTAAGTGAGCGGTAGCATTAGGTATCCAATTACACCCATGGCACAATAGGGACCAGAATATTTAGAAATATTTTTTCAATAATAATATCATATTTCGAAAGTCAAACACACAGGTTTGAAAGCTGGAATTCCATCTACGAGAAATTCCAAACCGAACAGGTAGACTGTAGGCAAAATGAATAAATACAACCTTTTAAACGCCTAAATCATAACGAAATACAGCAATTACGTTAACATAAATCGGGTAACCTAACATGATGAATTCGCTATAAATGCACGCTTGTGTAAAGCAAACATATGGATTTTATCTGTATTCTAGCGTAAGCAATAAATTCACATCAGTTGGCAGAATCTGGGTGCACATACAATTTGCCTTAGCAATATAGGTTACAAAATGTTACCGCGTGATGAGGGGGGGGGGGGGAGAAGGGCAAGCCAACATTATCGTAATTTGCAAATCGACGCGCATCATGGGTGTGCAAACACGGAGTATCCACGGTAATGTTTATTTACTAACGCTGGAAAAACGAATTAATTTTGCAATTAGTGATTAAGCATTTACCCCTAAACTGTTTACTTTGATTGTTAATTTACACTCACCTGTACACTGTCAACATAAAGTGTCACAGGGTAAACGCAGTTCTGCCGTATATATTCGGTGTTGTCTGTAAAATTTCAAACTCTCTTTCTATCCTCTGTTAATTCTGTCCCACGTTTTTTCGGGAAAAGACGTTTTTAATGAGATGAATTGAGAAGTACTTAAAACATTTGCTAATAACGTGTTTGGATTATCGGGTTGGTTGGGTCGGAACCATGAGAGTTGGTGAAAAAGTCAAGAACAAGATAGAAACCTTGCGCAAGATAGAACGGTAAACCTGCAGCAGTTGGAATTAGGAAGTAAGTAAGTTTTAATGAGGGTGAGACAGTGGGCAGTAAGATAGTGGGTAAAACCCAGAAAAATAAATCACACGATATGAAAAACACAGTCTCTCTAAACTGGCTCTGAACTAACAATTGTAGTGAAAAGATGACAAAAAGATCACGAATATTGACCTACTATGTAGGACAATATAAACGTCCTATAATAACATATAACATTTACACGTAACAGTAATAAAATAAACCACCCACGTATTGGGTAATTTATTAAAGTTATCAACATTTCTAAACCTGCCAATTAGTTATAACTGTATAAAACAACTGTGGCGTAATGTTTAACAAAAATAAATAAAACCTCTCAACCACAAATAACTTCTTCTTTTATTTAAAACCTTATGTACAATTCGATTGCATAGCCAGAGTATTTTTATTGTAAATTACCTCTGAGGATGATTGCTACCCAATGGAAATGTACATAAGGTTTTAAATAAAAGAAGAAAGTTATGTGTGTTATAGAGGTTTCATTTATTTATGCTGCCTATTAGTTGTTAGTAATTTTATACTCCTCAACATTGTTAGGTTTCTCTTAAACATTCGTAAAATAAATACAATTATATCGTGTACGTAAATTGTTAATCTGTGTACAGGCAAGCTGATATACTTAGATTATCGTAATAATACACGTATTTTTTTACGCGCGTCAATAGGTCTACTCCCACAATCTGTGTACAGGCAAGCTGATATACTCAGATTATCGTAATAATACACTTGATTTTGTACGTGCGTCAATAGGTCTACTCCCACAATCTGTGTACAGGCAAGCTGATTTACTCAGATTATCGTAATAATACACGTATTTTTTTACGTGCGTCAATAGGTCTACTCCCACAATCTGTGTACAGGCAAGCTGATTTACTCAGATTATCGTAATAATACACGTATTTTTTTACGTGCGTCAATAGGTCTACTCCCACAATCTGTGTACAGGCAAGCTGATATACTCAGATTATCGTAATAATACAAGTATTTTTTTACGTGCGTCAATAGGTCTACTCCCACAATCTGTGTACAGGCAAGCTGATATACTCAGATTATCTTAATAATACACTTATTTTTTTACGTGCGTCAATAGGTCTACTCCCACAATCTGTGTACAGGCAAGCTGATTTACTCAGATTATCGTAATAATACACTTATTTTTTTACGTGCGTCAATAGGTCTACTCCCACAATCTGTGTACAGGCAAGCTGATTTACTCAGATTATCGTAATAATACACGTATTTTTTTACGTGCGTCAATAGGTCTACTCCCACAATCTGTGTACAAGCAAGCTGATATACTCAGATTATCGTAATAATACACTTATTTTTTTACGTGCGTCAATAGGTACTCCCACAACAAATAATTTTGGGAAAGGGGAAAGAAATGTTTCCTTAAACATAAACCTTCTATATTCTAAGAAATCAATGTAATATTAAATCAGTACCTACTTTTAAAAAATTATAAACAACCTGAATTTATAAAATATTGTTTTGTTTGTTTCAGGTAAGTTGCTTCATTATGTTTGAAAATCTTGTGCTCATGGAATGGGTAAGAACTTGAAAGTATAACCTATATATGCTCTCAAATATTTTACAGAATAGGCCTATTGTAAATGTTAGTTCATACAATAGTACTTATGGAAAGTATTATATTAACGTATATGTTATATTGACTTCCAGATACTACACACTGCGCGCGCGCACAAACACACACACTAACACAAAGATACATAAATATTATATATGTATACTCGCGTGTTTGTGTATGTGTGCACGGTTGTTTTTACATACATTATATGAATATATACGAAAGACTATTTATTTCACATTATTTTACTTGAAGAAAAGAATTACACGTCCAATAACTCATTTCTCCATATGTGTATCTGACAAGTTTTCAATATGAACTCAACTCTGACTTGACATCACTAATGTGAATATAAATAATACGGTGACATACTATTTAAAGACCCGCTTACGTCAAGAGTGACGACCCGGTGTAGTGAACGTATCTCATCCATATTTTATCATTAACGATTGTCTAAACATGTCCATCGGGGACATCAGTATTCTTTCAGTTCTCCAATGGAAAAGGCTGTATTTTCAGAGCAAGTTTTATCAATGATATATGCTCATAGAATATTTAACGTAACGAAGATATTCAATGTAAAATCCCAACCGGGTTCCCGAAGGATGTGAAAGGAGCAAGTGAAGGAGAATTAGCTGTACTATTTATATATCTCTATGATATTTCTTCTACGATTATCTCCGAGCGACTGAAAATGTTTTTAGTTTGTTGCTTAGTATGATAAAATGTCATCTGACAAAATTAAAGCCTCTGAAGAAAGGTTATATCTGGAATGGAAACTCTTTTAGTGTGTTTGTTGGAAGTGTTAAAAGGTTCAATAGCAGTGATTTATTACGAATCTTGTGTTAGTAAATATAAATGTTTATTAGTCTAATATGTAATGGAAATACTTGTTTGGAAACTTCCACAAGGCAAGAACTTAATTGGATGCAGATGACTGAACATGAGGCAAATCCTACAAAATTTCTTTGCGCAAAGAAAATAATTCAATAAATAAAAGATAGAAAATATTAGATATACAGGGAAAACAACGTAAGATAAGACTAAAACATATCGATAGTCGAGGGACGATCATTGCACGGGAACTGATACAGCACTAATCTTTACACATGCTGGACGTGCGTCTCATTTCCTTTCTCATAAACATAAGTCTGTCACTGATACTGAACCACTAACACGTTACAGTACTGCTCTGTGTGAAGGCCTTACAGCGTGAATGGCCTTCATTTACTTCCGATTGATTTCTTTCCATTTTCCGTACTTTAACCAGGAACCACTAATTTCCTCCTCAATCGTTCCTCAGGGGTCTTTTAATACGATACACACTTCCACCACTAAATTTGTTCAAACTGTGTAAACCAATCTTTCTTGTTTTTGTTAAAGGATGTTTTTAACAACCTAATGACACAGTTTTCATCTTAACAATTGGTAATAAAATACATTATGCTGGATTCGCTGATGGTATGTTATCCAAGTTCGAGTGGCATGTTGTAAATCCCTGATTATTGCTTATATAACCCTCGCTTATCGATCAGCCTTTTTTTGTTCAACATAAGACATTTAGTGACACAAATCTTTAAAAGGCATAATTATCGTGGCTGAATTTATGTCTTCATCAGGAAAATGTTAACGCTCATCAGTACTCAGAAGTGAAAAGTCACGTATTTCTATGTATTTATGGTGCAACTGATCCAGGAGAATCAAAATGCAATTTATACACGGATAGTTAAACATCACGGTTGGAAAACTTTAGCCTATATTCGAGATTAATGGAAGGTAAGAGTTTTAATGAGATGAGAGACTTGGCGTATGGTCGGTTAACTTTGTTTGGCCTCCTT
>JBAIZL010000003.1:42047760-42105260 GCA_036971475.1 Prosapia bicincta
TGAGAAATGCTCTTATGTTTTGTTTTGAGGAGAAATTCTATTCCTCCTTGTTTTCTGTGTGTGTTTCATTTGGCAAGATTCGTATTTAAACAGATTTATGTTCAGGTATAAAAACATTATGAAAATCTCCTAAGATATTTCTGCAATTATATTTCTGTTTTTATTTTACAATATTTCCTTTGCCACTATATTACATAGTACTCGATGAGAGCCTGTGTTTACCAATTTTCCGTTTACTTTATTTAATAAAGTTTATTTGGAATATCTAATAATCCGTTTTATAATTTTTATTTGGATTCCATGTAGAATCATTTTTTTTACCATTAAATTTTCTAACTTTGTATAATCCAACTCGTGTAATGTAAATTTTTTTTCAATGTTAAAGTTATATTCAGTAAATTATAGAACTCAAAGTAACGATCATACGTGTAAACGTATGAAAAGAATAAAAAATTTTTATATATAACTGTTTGTGTGTGTGTAAATGAACAGTATATGTTACTTGTTTGTTTGTGTATGTATATGTTTATGTGTATGCATATGTAAATGCATTTACTTATAGAAATGTATTAAATGGATTTCAATTTAGTTTACCTCTGCAGATAAGTAAAATAATCACAAGTTGATAAATTTCCCAAAACCTTTTCGAGACATGGAAACTCTTTACTTAAAATTTCTAAGCAAATCCTTATATAGCAATTATACTAATTGCACTGCACGTAGTCTCAAGGCGTTTTATAGAGTTACGGCTGTTGACTGGTTTATTCATAACAATAATTTTTTTCTTCAGAACCCTTTCCTTAGTTTCTCATGACTAACTTTTCTTTTCAAGTGTAATTTACGGAATGAGAGCAAGTGGTTTGGTTCGTTGGAATTGCAAACCAAATAATTTCTATTTAGGCCCCGGTTCTGCTTCTGAGTGCTGGGGTCGTTCAGTTTGCCAATGCATCTGTAATCCCTTTATTGTCTGGCTAACTGTAATCTTTGGATGTGCCTAGGGTTTAGTCGTCACGTAGGTTTCAATGTTCTACCTCCTTATTTTACTTCATCTATGAAACTACTAATAATTTCGCATGCTTCAACGACACATTACTTGTCAGTTGTGAGCAAAATATCACTTGAAGTATAGCAAACCGATTATGAGCTCGCGTAACCCTTATTAGCTTCTCCCGACAATCTAATCCTTAAGAACTAACTCGTTATTATTTGTTGTAAATGTCATAACTGTGATCGTACACAAAAAAACAAATCATTATCCTTATGTTTTTCATGTTACATATTCTTTCGTGGTATTCCGCTAATTTGTATAAAAAGCACTTAAAAAATATGACTGAACTCTCGGTTTTGTATAATTATTCAAAACTAAACGATTTGTCACAAGTCCCAAATTTATCTCGACTGAGATTTTGTCAGAGTCCTTTGAATTATATTCCCGTGTTTAGGGCTTTTACGGCTATTTGAAAATGAGGATTAGTCGCATTATTTTCCTTTTTACATTATTATATTTCATTCAGCTTACCAATACGCGTTTCCATCGTCATCAATGACTACAAATTGCCTACACTGCGCCGTGTTTAGTTTAAATAGGTAGGGTTTAAATATTTTTCAGCCACGTTTACGTTTCTATAAATCTGATTTTCTGATATTGATTACTTGCAACAAATACGTGTAAAATATTCTTGTATATAAGTTAAATATATTAAACGTACCTAAATAGTATAACAAAGGAAAGGAAAACTACTGAAGACCTAACTTATTACAGTTTTATTGTTATTCTAGGTTGTTTAAAAAAATTAAAATTAATGTTTTTAAAAAATTTGAAGTATTATTATACAGGCTTGTTCCTCAATTTATACTTTTATTTTGTTGGATTTTATTCTTTTATTTTAAAGAAAAACTGTTGATTCCACTATACATAATCTAAACAAAAGTAAAAGATAGATCATTCGATTCTACTACTGTCACTGAATTATTGATAGTAAATTCAATAATTTAAAATTATCAAATTAATTAAATCAATAAATTGAAAAGGGATTTGGCTTTTTATTTAGGAAAATGTTACCGTGGATTTATGACAATTGTACGTAGAGCTAGTGTTTTCAAGTTTACTAGTAGATGTAATTCTCATCCTTATCAATGACGTAGGACAAGGAAGAACGACAAATCTCTTACGTGTACTTCATGCCGAATTTCAATCTTTATCTCAAATTGCTACCCTGCTGTTTTTCAGACACGAGTGACAAAGACAAACGTCAAGCATAGTAGAACCCTATCGATTAGTTATGCGATTCAGATAAAGACATACCCGAAAACGATAACAGTATTTTGATATTACTGACACCTTACATCACTATATATTCCAGTCACGTGGAACCAGTCACGTGAAAGATTAGATCTTGTCCAACAGAGACATCACGCTACCGACACCCCCCCCCCCCCCCGAGTTGGACACGATTTATTACTTATTACACTTTTGCTATTACTTGCGACCAGACATTTTGTTAACTAAAGGTTGTTAAATTGTTAACTTACACTTGGAGGAAACGTTTTCGTCTTACGACGTCTTCAGTCTCCGGACAAGATTTATTACTTTTATTTGCTAAACAGATTCCCATAATAATTGCAATTTCTGCTCCTCTGGTTATTTGGCATTGTCTATTTCAACATTCTCAATTCGTTTTGTACTATTTATTTTAATTTATACAATTACAGGATACGTTAGATACAGTCACGTACTTATAGATTTTAATTTTTAATTAAAGAAAGTTATCGATTATTCACACCTCCGTCCATTGATTGTTTTATAACTCTACCATCCAAGAATAAGGGTACGTCCTAGATACAAGCTGGTAAAAGCCGGGAGTTTTGATTCAGATTCTGAATGCTGACTTTTTGACTCAGAGTGGCAAGTAGGACGTGGCCATAATGGAAGCAGGTAGTCAGTGCAGAGCTGCTATCAAAAGCACATATCCGAGTAGAATGTGATTCACAAGAGAACAATCTGATGCTTTATTGCTCCTTAGCAAGGCCGCCCAGAGAGGAGGGCCAGTAGGCAAATGCCCAGAAGCCTGAGCTCCGGAGGGGCCCGGCCGGGTTGACGTTTTTTTACAAAGGAAATAATTACTCGTGTGACGAGATCCATAAAAGAGATACAAACATATCAATAAAGTATAAAAAGCACAATGTGCAATTGTTCACGTTTTTAATGGCAAAGTAATACTCATTAAATGAAAAGTTTTATTCAAACAAAATGCAATGTCTTTGTTGCTGTAAATGAACGATTGTTTATTTTAATAAAACTAAACATACACAGATTACATTCAGTAGGCCTAGTTGGTTTTAATACAAAAACAATAATTTTTTTTATGGTAATGCAAATACAGGGTTGTGTAGGCCTATGTTAAAACGTAATAAAGGGTACTGTATTCATGTTTGCCCAGGGGCCCGAAATTTCTCTGAGCGAGCCTGCTCCTCAGTGGCAATGTTAAAACCAGGTGCAAAAAAATGGTTTTGAGCTTCGACAAACTCTTTCAAAACGGGTTTCTGAATTAAAAACGCCTATAAAAATTGTCCACTTTTACATTCGATCTTCATTTCTAAAGATATCTTCTCCAGCCGTCTTCCACTATATTCCACTAATGGAATAATATTTAATGCGCTTATACGATATTTGGGGATTAATTTGTGTATTTTTGAAATAACCTTTTTGATATCCGTGATAAATTAAAAAAATTAAAACTAGACTCCGACAGGCAGGTGGTCTAAAACTAGAACGAACAAATCATTCCGGTAAAACTATGTCAGACTGCCAGTGCGCAGAAAGTCTGCGCGCAGATGCATAATAGCAAGTCCTCCTTAACAATATAGGGGAATACACACACTGAATCGACGCAGACTGTCTGACTCACAAAACCAGCGTGTATCTTGGACGTATTATGAGTAATAATATTTTATTGTAATGAAATATAAAACAACTATTATTCAAGAGTGTTTACTTATTATTCATTGATTCAAACAACTACTCATTCAACTATTCAAGAGTGTTTACTTATCATTCATTCATTCAAACAACTACTCATTCAACTATTCAAGAGTGTTTACTTATCATTCATTCATTCAAAGAACTAACTACTCATTCAACTATTCAAGAGTGTTTACTTACAATTCATTCATTCAAACAACTAACTACTCATTCAACTATTTAAGAGTGTTTACTTATCATTCATTGATTCAAACAACTAACTACTCATTCAACAGTTCAAGAGCGTTTACTTATCATTAATTGATTCAAACAACTACTCATTCAACTATTTAAGAGTGTTTACTTCTCATTCATTGATTCAAACAACTAACTACTCATTCAACTATTCAAGAGTGTTTACTTACAATTCATTCATTCAAACAACTAACTACTCATTCAACTATTTAAGAGTATTTACTTATCATTCATTGATTCAAACAACTAACTACTCATTCAACTGTTCAAGAGTGTTTACTTATCATTCATTGATTCAAACAACTACTCATTCAACTATTCAAGAGTGTTTACTTATCATTCATTCATTCAAAGAACTAACTACTCATTCAACTATTCACGAGTGTTTACTTATCATTCATTGATTCAAACAACTACTCATTCAACTATTCAAGAGTGTTTACTTCTCATTCATTTATTCATACAACTAACTACTCATTCAACTATTCAAGACTTTTTACTTATCATTCATTCATTCATTCAAACAACTAACTACTCATTCAACTATTCAAGAGTGTTTACTTAACTAAAGTTCACAACCAATCACTTCTCCGATCTGGCTGAATAATAAAATTTGTTGTTAATAGACTAGTTCTTGGTCACTCTGTTGCACCCATGCTGCACTGTTTTGGTTCCAGCTCTGCCTGTGTTGCCAACCTGCTTGCATCAGGTTGACTGACTGACTGCTGACTGACTGTCGCTTGGAGTCAGTCAGTGGTGGGAATGTGGCCACTTTTTTTACAATGGACATACCCTATCCTAAAAATAACTTAAAATTCAAGCGTTTAAAGTCAAAGGAAAACTTAGTTGTTATTACCTGGACACGATGTGGGAGTGATCTTTTAAATACAAGCACAGTTTATTTGTTTGCATTACTACTAAGTCCTTATAGGTCTAATAAGAGGCCACAGAGAATATTGTCTTGTGTTTGCGGAATAACATCCTTGTAGATACTTTGTGATGTTTTATCTTGTTTATGAAAGGTATTTAAGGGCTTGTCATCACATCCTTGTAGACACTTTGTGATGTTTTATTTTGATCATGAAAGGTATTTAAGGGCTGGTCATCACATCCTTGTAGACACTTCGGGATGTTTTATTTTGATCATGAAAGGTATTCAAGGGTTTGTCATCACATCCTTGTAGACACTTTGTGATGTTTTATTTGGATCATGAAAGGTATTCAAGGGCTTGTCATCACATCTTTGTAGATACTTTGTGATGTTTTATTTGGATCATGAAAGGTATTCAAGGGCTTGTCATCACATCTTTGTAGACACTTTGTGATGTTTTACTTGAATCATGAAATGTATTCAATGGTTTGTCATTACATCCTTGTGGATACTTTGTGATGTTTTATTTAGTTCAA
The DNA here is from genome assembly GCA_036971475.1 of Prosapia bicincta. Lineage (NCBI taxonomy): Eukaryota > Metazoa > Arthropoda > Insecta > Hemiptera > Cercopidae > Prosapia > Prosapia bicincta. The sequence goes on from JBAIZL010000003.1 coordinate 42,053,384, forward strand.
AAAATGTAATTAACGGTTTGTAATCACATCCTTTGTAGATACTTTGTGATGTTTTATTTTCTTCGTGAAAGATATTTAAGGGTTTGTCATTTCAAACAACATTCAGGTGATACTCCCTACACTGTCTGTAAAATATTTAAACACCTTCAGTTAAAAAAAGGTCTATCCCAATCAGATTAATTTATCCAATTATTCTAAAATTCTACTCACACTGAAACTCTATTCAATATATTATATCTTATTACTGTTTTACTTGTGTTACGAACTCTCAATATAGGAGTTTTAAAGATTTTCATGACTTTGTATTCCTGACCTCATATAGGTAACAGGTAAGTACAAACAAACAGGTACAAGCTAATTTCATGTTTCTAACTCTTATTTCATTCATCTGGTTCTATGCGGCTTCGTCCAAGTTGGAGTTTTGTTTATAAATCTGCTCCCCCCCCCTTTCGTCCTAACAAGCACTCCACCCATTCCCTTCAGTTGTTGTTGGATAATTATGTAACCTCTGGGGTTACTATGTGTTATAGTATTTCTTAGTAGGTAAACAAAAAAGTAAAAATAAACAGTGGAAATATAATACAGCACATAATTTGTAGAAGAATAAAACATGAACCGGAGAATGCGGACATTGTGGAGATAATTGGTTGGGCAACACAAAACGGATATGCTCGGGTTACGAATCCAGTTAATCCGAATCCGCATAAAGTCTTGAGGTTTGTGAAATCTGTACGGTGAATGGTATAAGAATAAAAATAGTTAAAGAAAAGCCATGGGTTCGATTAAATTGAGCACAGTCGCAATTAAGAATTTTGGTCACGATGGTAAAAATAAAGAACTTTTATTTAGGACAGTTCCTTTAATTCAGACGCTGGGATTTTGCTTTCTACTATTGCTACTATAAACTAAGGCAAGACAATAACATAAAGCTAACATTAGAAATAAATTAATTTACTAAGATTTGTTTGTAATTCACTTTAGGAAGACGTTCTAAGCCCTTGGAGGCTTACAGGACGTCCCATCTGGCTTTACGATGCATGTCTTAATGTCGGTTTTAACTAGGTACATAAGACGTTAAACACTGGGGAATCGATCCATACCTGGGGATTTTAAGCATTTTGCAAAACTATAAAGTAGAGCGGTTTATTTTCCTGGGATTTCGTAATTTTCATGATACACTTGTACCTTTTTTTGTTTTTGGACAACACATAACACTTTGCAATGCTATATTTAAAATGCGGGCGTAGGCTATACATGGAATGATGTACAAAAATTTTCCACTGCCCAAACTGCAAAGATAATCACTGGATTTTGCCCTCTTCAATAATTATCCACCTTAATTATACACATAAATTGGACGAAAATATTTTTTCTTATTACAAACGTAAAAGATTTTTCTAGAAACCTTGAAGCCTTTTTATTCACGCAAAGTCTGGGTGTTAGTAATAATTATACATTTGTTATAACAGTATTCTCAACAAAATCACATCTACCTGTTACTTCACACAATTTTTTATAAGATGCAACAAGTTACATAAATAAATTTTTAAATTTTGTAGACAGGAAAAATATATGCATTGTAATATGAATAACTTACAAAGGTTTAAAACATGTTACGTTTAAAAATTTTATGGTAAAATAAATGGTCAATGTTAAGAATATGTGAAATACTTTTCGTTCGAATAAATAATTTATTCTTGTCACTACCTATTGCTGATTTATCACAACCCAAACATGTTATCACTGTCCCTTATAATATTCACTGCGTGTACCACCAGTGGCGCTCACCTCTTAAGAATTTGTCAGAGACGCTTGCATTTAAAATAGCTGAAATATTTCTTACTCATTTTAAGATATCTAATGAGAATAACGAACATATATTTAAAGATTAAATCGTTATCAAATGGTAAAGGTTACCATCGTAATGTGCCACCGGTGCCGCACCCTACCATAAAATCAAGCTATTGATGGTGTGTTTCACAAATGTCAGTGTTTGTGTTTTATTTAATATGATGTAATTATTCACACTTTTTTATATGAATTTTTATTAGCTTTAAGATTCTCCCATTTATTATAGGTTAACATTAACGTATTAAAGGACGCGATATAGACTATTAACTTTTTTGTAAAATTCAAAAAGATGTGTTTCATTATGGTTTGAAAACATTTTACTACCGCAATGTTTTATTTATCAAAATATTTCTACAAAATTTAAAAACATATTTACATATTTTAAACTGCATAGCTTATTCTGTTTCTAGGCAATATTCAAAATTACGATTTTCTAGACGCCATCAACTTTTGCCATTATGGGAAGACAGTAAATGTGCTTTATTTGGACCAACGGTTGGCTCAAATTAAAATCAACTTCAAACAAACATTTTGTTTTGGACAACGTCTTTGAATAAGATCACTGTTTAATACTACATAATTTATTAACATAATAATGCGTTGACAAAATTCAGGAACGTGGAAACAGTTTAGGGTAAAATAAATTTAATATTATTATCCAATCTTTGCTAAGTAATATTATTACAAAGGACAAAATTGTATTTTTAATGTCTTTTAAACCACCCAAAATAAAATATTTTAAAATTCATAAATTTAACATTATGCTACTTTATTTTGTATTATTTCAAAATTTTATTAGTTTATCTTGAGTTAAATTATAAAATCGGACTTATTGGTCATCGCACAATAATATATCAGTCATAAAGTAGGTTGTAAAGTAGGGTTCTTAAACACTGATGAAAAAAAAACAAACAATAATAGATCTTATTAGAAAACTGGGAAATTCACTGGAATGCCTGCGTAACTTCGGTCGAGCCACGTTCATGGTATGACCAAAGCGATGGACCAGAGTGGCAAACCTGCAAAAAGACTAATGAAACTGAATACGCTTGTATAACATATTGTGATGTACACTGAATATAATATGTTTAGGTCCCGCGGGTACTCTTTAGGGGTTGAATTGTGAGTTATAGTGACTAAACGACCGGTTAATAAGAAAGAACTGTTGTAGGAATCGGTTACACTAATGATGAAATAAATGGATTGTTGTTTCAAACAAATAAGCCCTTATTAAACACAATTTTTTTAAAAATAAAAAAAAAATACTTTCAAACATAGTAACAGTATTTCTAAATGTTTCTGTTGTCAAATTTTAAAATACAAAATCATGTTAAACTTATTTTTTTAATATTCGAATTATTTAATTTGAAATAATTAATAAGATAATTTAATTATTAAATTCATTAAATTCAAACATAAAATATATATATATCTTTTAATGTTCAACTACATATTTAAAACATTTAGCGTATTTAAAATTTTAGCATATTTACTACAATTTACTTTAAATCTATTTTTTTAATTCCTTATAAAACTTTCACCAGAAAATATAATAATCAGTAATTACTTTCCAACAGAATTTAGCTTTGTACCTCTGACTTCACTTTACACTTTAATTAAATAAAAAAATTCAGTAATTTTTATACAGACTTAACGCTCATGCCTACAAAACACATTTAATTATAGTTGTTATACACTTGTAAACATCTGTTGCTCACAAAATTATAATATTTTGGAAAATTTACTTAAATGGCTATTCTAATGGGCAATCAATAACCAACAGTTTCAATATACTTTTATAAACCATTATCTAGACCTCTTTATGTTCACATTTACAATCCTACATCGCTAAAACAATTAGTTTAATTTTGTTAAAAATGGTTTTCTTTAAACTTTAGCCAAATTGTAACCCGTTAGTGGTGGCATTTGTAGCTTAGGCCACTCTTACCATGGTGAAAACTTGAATTAAATATGTGAATCTACTGAATAATTTTAACATCCTAAATGTGATGCATTACAAATTTAATTTTTAAATTACTATAAAGGTTTGGTTTTTCAATATATGGGAAACTGAAGTTACACCTGGTCTGTGGTTGAAAGCGCAACACACAATGATCTGGCCTAATTAACGTTGTGGTAACATTCCTGGATGAAAATTACAGAAGCCACTTCAAATCAATTTATCACATTTTCGGTTCCTGTAATTACTTCTAAAGCGAGCCAATCAGAGTGAATTGTTAGCGTTTTCATATCAGCTGTACTCGTTACGTAAGGTAGTCTGGCTGTTTCCTTTAATGATTCCAGATCCATCCTGGAATCTGTAGAAAAACTGTATCTCCTAAGTAACCTTAGCAGTTTTTACTTTTTAATAGTGAAGTGTGCGCGCTGTGGGCGTGTGTAATATATATATATATATATATATATATATATATATATATATACTTTTTTTTCTTTGATATAATTTGGATTTGTTACATCTTTTTCATATATAATATTTTCTTCCCTCTTTTCTACTTTTTGTTCAAGAAATAGTTGAATATGTTTTTGTTATGTCAGTTAATACTATTATGAAGAAAAATGATATATATGTTTGATCTTTATATTTGTTTCCATTTTGATTATACTCTTTTATACCTTGGGTTAAGTATTTTTTCGGCCTGTTATTATTAGTATTAGCCTAAGAATACACTGTAACAAGGAGTAGCGTTACGTAAGAAGATAACTTTGTATTTCCATAGATTAATATTAATAATAAAAACAGTGAAATTATTTAAAAGTTTAATTCAGGATTAAATATACTTTTTTAAACAAATATAAAAGATTCATATTTTGTTGGAAAGTGGAAATCCTTTCTACATCCAACGAATTGGCAAGAGCAAAACATTTTGCATAAATAAATAAAACAAGAGAATTAGTTCGGAAATTCGCGTACACTTTCCTCTTGTTTTACATCGGCAAAGTTTTTTCGTTTATTTGCGAAGTTCTGTCATTGATTTTCCAACTTTTCTTGTTTATGTTTGGATTAAACTCGTGTTAGTTTTTCCGATGTGGAAACAACCCTCCCAATGTTAGACTGAGGTTCGTCTCGACGTTTAGCTCATTACGTATCTTTAATAATTCATGTGTGGCATTACGAGTAGAGCCTAGCTCATACATGTGCAGATTGCTTGTTCACAAAACCTCTACACTGCTTCGGCAACAAACACTCTCTGATTCGAAGGCCTACGGCAGTCTATGCTGTATTAATATTAAACTGCACCTTAGTTAGTGTGAATTTTTTACTGTTTAGCACTGTAGATAAATATATCTTCATTTACTTACTATTTTTTTAACCTGACGCCAGAGATTTTTGCTACCTTTATTGTTGGTTTTGGCCTAGGTAGCTTTTACTTATTTAGACCTATTTGTGTTCTTTCAGAGCATATATTACATTTTAACACATCCGTTTAGTCATTTCTTTTTTTTTTTTTTTTTTTTTTTGATTACTTACATTTTTTACTAAAACAATTGCACATACGTATTGTGCGAATTGCACAAACAGTAGTACATAACACTTGCCTACATTAGCACTTACTTTTACATTAATAAGACCATTTTGAGAGGCCTTTTGTCAACTCGTACTTTAGAAAGTAAGTGCTACTCTAGGCTAGTGTAACATACTAACGTTAAAGTGCTTTTAGCAAGAAACTAGTAGTACAAGTGAAAATGGAATCAAATAATATCTACAGCTTTTCATTAGGATTAATTGTTTTCATCCGATTTCCGAGGCTTTTTGGATCCTCAGCTACATTTTTGTTTTACAAATGCCAGGGAGGTAGCCTTACTTTTAAACCGTCCTCAATCAGCTGTTCTTTGGACCGACAACTTATGGAGTTTAGTTTTTATTTACCTTTATTATTTTATTGGATTAGTAACAAAGCCAGAAATACGCTCTAGTCATTGCAGCTCCACTGCAGACTGACATAGTTTACACCCAAAAATAAATCCTTGAAAATTATTCGTGTTTAATGGCTTTCTATCGCTTATAATTAGACACAAATTGACAAAATGATTGAATTAAATTTCTTTATAATTTAAATACAACAAAATGTAAAGACTATTTAATTATCATAAAAAATACGTGCATTGGGAAAGTAGTTATTTAGAAAATCAAGTTAATGGCTTGTAAGAAAATAACAAGAACTTGAATTCTTATGTTCATAAACTAGACAGAAATAATGATACTGAGATGCGTCTTTGGAAGTTCTTAACCCTATCCTTTGTTACAGCTATCCTCTCTTATGTGTAGATTTAATTACCCCAATCAGGCGCTCATTTTAAGTCTTTTCCCTCAAATATGAGGCAATTGCTAAACGAATTTTCTCACATTATAAATTTCCGTAAGTATTTAAAGTAATCTTACTATTATAAGATTTAACGTCTCTTTAAAGTTAATGTGAGATCTGTTACAAAACTGGCGAACTTGAACTATGTTTTCAGTTCATGAAAGATTAAAAAGGAGCGTTATAATCCCTCTGGGAGTAGAGAGGGTTAATCCCAACCCCTCGTTTAGTCCCTGTATCGGACAACTAAATATATCTTCTCTTTCCTAAAACTAATAGAGTTGCCTTCCAATTTTATGCACGTCCTTTTCTACCTGATTACCTCAGAGATATATTTCTCTATATCCATCATCACTGTTACGAGCATATACATTTTGTTTGCTTCCGTCAAGATTAAATTATTTTTGTATATAGGCGTTTTTCGTGTTTTTTGAAAGAAGCACAAGTCTTTACTTTAAAAGTTAACACTATTTGTTGGATTATTCTGATCTAACTTTAAAACAGCCTAATTTTCCAACAACCAGATCATTATATTTTTTGCCGAATATATTAATTTACTTAAGTCATTTATTATACAAAGAACATTACGACTCTATCTCGGCCGTTTAAACTTTTGCATTTGCCAGAATAACTCAAGTCTGAAAAAGATAAAAACCTGGTTAAATTCAAGGTTTTGTTTCATTAGACATGAACAAAAATTTATCTTCTTAGGATGTATGTTTTTTCTTTTTGTTCTGTCTAATTCAAACGCCTATGGTAACCTACTCTACCACTTATGAATAACTATATCTTGGTTATTGTAAACGGTTTTTAACATTTAACCACTGAAAATGCAATACTTTCACTCGCGTACGACTTGTCCAACATATTGGTCTGTTCAAAAAGTATCGGGAATTTTAAATTTACGCGGGTTACGTATACTTTAATTTCGATTTTTATATGGTGTTATGTTGATACTTATTTATCTCACTTATGCTGAAAGGTTCGGCCATTTTGTTCGGAATGTTCCGTTAATTGTTAATAGCTGTTTTGCTCGGATGTTTTTCGGCTTGTCTTCGAATTTTGCCTGTTCCAAAAAATGGATCAAAGAATCTGTATCAAATTTCGTGTCAAAAATGAAATTAAGAGTGCGGACGCATACCGAATGTTGCCTGCAGTATATTGAGAAACTACCTTGGACCGAAGTAACGTATATCGGTAGTACAAAATGTTCTCAGAGGGCCGAGAAGTTGCGAACGACAAAGAGCGTCCCGAACGCCTGAGCTCGTCATTAACATACAAAAACATTGATGAAGTAAAGAAAATGGTATTGGCCAATCTTTTAATCACCGGTACTGCTGAGGACGTTGACCAATCGTAGAGACGTTGCTGAGGACCAAACAGCTCGTGTTTTGGCTCGTGCCACTCAAATTTTACCAATGATTTGAGAATGACACTCGCGAAATTCGTAACCAAATTGCTAAATTTCTATCAAAAATTGCTAATGGGATGTTGGACTCTGTCCTAGAAGACTCAAATTTGCTCCAGAGGGCCATAACTAGTGACTAATAATGGGTTTATGGCTGACGTGGAAACTAAAGCTCAATCATCTAAATGAAAGCTGCAGCACCGGTCATGACCGAAAAAAGCGGAGAAGTTCGATCAAATGTGAAAGTTTTCGTTACAGTTTTCTTCGATTGCAAGGCGTAGTGCAATATGAGCTCTTGTCACCGGGTACAACAGTAAATAAGAAATATTACCTGAAGGTTACGCGCAATTTGCGCGAAGCAATCTGCCAGAAACGGCCGAATTTGTGGAAGAACCAAACTTTTACACCATGACAACGTCCCTACTCACACATCATTTCGTTTATTTTTGGCCTAACACAACACACTAATAATGCCACAGTCACCGTATAACTCACATAATTCCACCTGTGATTTTTATTGTTGTTAAAATTGAAGAAACCCATGAAACTACGACGCTGAGCTAAGATTGAAGGGATAGAGACTGCATCGAAGGAGGAACTGAACAAGATACAAAAAAAAGATTTTTTCAAGTGCTTCGGACATTGGATAAAAACGTTGACATACGTGTATATATATCTAATAGGGGTTACTTTGAAGGGGACAAAATGGATGTTCATGAATAAATAAATAATTGTTTGAAAAAAACAAAAGCGTCGCAATACTTTCTAAACAGACAGGGTACCTCTAGAAACGTCTACCCCTATAAGGCTATAATGGCTTCTGCGAATTTCCCTACTGTAACATATATCCCTATATACTATATGTATATTGTACGAGCTAATATGATTTGTATAGTCTTAAAAATAAAATACATGGATTCACTAGCGCTGAAAATACGAAAATGGGTTTTGACTCATACTCCTTTAGCATCTAAAATTCCCCTGACAGCTGGCCTAATCCCTATCCTAACACAGGCAGAGAGGTAGACCGATTTTTAGCGTTCATCCCTCTCGCTAAAGTCAAATACAGACGTTTCACTAATGTGAACGTTCTGACAGTTATCGGACGTTTGAAGTAAAGTAATTTTAGGCTTTAGACGGGGAAGTTTAACCTGTAATATATTCAGAAAACATAGAGATTAATTGAATCTCATTTCATCAACACACACACACACACACACACACACACACACACTGTAACGGAAAAATTGGTTCCGTAACAATTGAATAGAAATTGAAAAATCTTAAATTTTTATAGAATAAGTTTATCTAGTTTGCTAAGCCATGAAACTCAATTGCTAATTGAATAAGGTAAAAACCGATTGTAATGTACACAAATGATGACTTTGCGAGTGCTTTGTGTGCTAGAACCAAAATCAAGTTCCAACAGAATATTAAATAAGCACGCTTAAAATCAAAACTGTGCATGTAAATCAAGTAGTGGGGGTAAGCAGCTAGTGAATTGGTTGCAGGTTTAGAAAAAAGGGGACTCTCGTTTGAGGATTCGACCGAGAAGGTCACTGTTTAAATTAAATTGCAGAGAAAGTCATAATGGACTTTTAAATTTCATTAATCTGGCCGCGGAGTGCGCGATTTGGTCGTAAAATGTCTAACAATAACGACTAGCGCAAGCTAGTCATTCGATAATGAGAAAACCTCGGTTAGATTTCTTTTCTTGAAGAAGATGACGTCGCCTTGTGCCGCTGCCTGGAAGGAAAATCCTTCAGACGAGAACAACTGCCAGTCTGAAAGGAAGGATCTGGCCACCCAGGACATACAAGGGGGATCCAGGAAAGTGCGAGTCGGGCAAGTCATAATTTCTGTACAATTTTAAATATTATAAACCAGATTATTTGGAAAAATTTCTAAAGTCAAAAACGACATATTAAAGGTTTAAATAACTAAGTCATGGCTTTATTTCTTGAAAAATAAATTAAAATATGAAGCTTATTAAATATATATAAAAGATTTATGTGAAATTTTAAATGATTGATAAATGTTAAAGTAATAACTGTTATAATTTGGAAAGATAAACTTATAAAAGCACAATCATTAAGATGTTTAGAAATTGATATGTTTTATTAATTAACGTAAAACCATGTATAACTTGTTTGATAATTTATAAAGGATTGTTGTGAATCCAAACTCAGTTTATCAGAAATTTAAGGTAAAGTGTATATGTCCAAAAAATTGGTAAACAATTCTTAAGTGTTAACAAGTAGTGTTAATAACAATTTTATTCTCTAGTAATTTCATATATAAATAAATAAATGTCAAGTTACTGCTGGTGCAAAGTCAGCCCATAAATTAAATGAGTGCAGCAATTTGATATAGGATCTGTCAACCTCCCTGCAATCAATGAAAATATGTATTTGGGTAGTAAGAGACAATTTAATTTATGTTCTAATATGTATAAACGCCATGAAATTATGTTGTTAAAAGAATATGATCCTTGTATTTAACAATTATTATTTTTCACGCGATTAAATTCAAAAGTAAAGCTAGATGTCAAGATATTATTTTGATTTAAAGAATATGTTCATTTGTTTAAATTTCGTTATTTCAATGTTTATTAAACTCAAATATAAAACCAAATATCGAGATATTATTGTAGTTAAAGAATATGATCATTTGATTAAATTTCGTTATTGTAATATTATTAAATTCATATTTCAAGCAAAGGTTAGTGAAAAATTTTATTAAATAATCCTGTGTGCTAAGTAATAAATGTAATATTTCCCAGCTAGAAAATTTATCTAATAAAACCATTGAAAGCTTTAAATGCCATACCAGCAAGCCTAATAGGGTCATTTATTTTAATAAATTACATATAATAAATGATCAAAGTGCACCTTATAATAACCGAGGAACCCACCCAAAGAATTAAATTTAACAACCAAATCAGTTTGAGCTAGGCCAACACTAGCTGGTTTTATTTCCAAGTCCAGGGGTTGATACCCACTGGCAGATCTTATCATATATAACACAGGGCCTCAGTAAAGAGGATATGGTAGGATGTTATCTGACACGGACTTCACGAGAGCAGGAACATGGAGCAAACAGGTCTACAAAGCATGGTAAGGTATTAATTAGTGTGATAAATTTCTGTGTTTTTCAGCTACCCAATGTTACACCGTTTGACACATCACTGACCTTGCCATGACCTTTTCAATCTTAGTAGACAGAATCCACAGGGTGGGTTTGTTAATTACGATTTAAATTCATGTTCTTGTAATTGCGAGTTGGGCAAACGTCGACAGGTTTGTGGCAGGTCGAGTTTGCTAGGGTCGGGAGTGAGTGAGCTGGGTGAAGGTCCGTTGCAGATATGGCGCCCGCACTTGGGACTCGAATAAGGAAGGCACGATTAGGCAAAATCATTAATAAATTTTAAATTAATTTAACCCAGCTAAAGAATTTTAGTGGGAAATTAATTATAATAAAAAAAAAAAAAAAAAAACGAAAATAGGCAGGGAGTAAAGCCATTAAATAAAAAATAATTAAATAAAAATTAAATATAAAAGAAATAACTAAAATCAAGAAATCTAACTAGGTACGAGAGTACAACACCTTAGGCATTATCTACAACCCGCACCGAACGGCCAAACCAAATATAAAATAAATTTATAAAATAAGAAATCACATATAAAAATAAATATCTAGTCGCATCTATAAATTTAGTTAAACAAATTTTAAATTTAAACAAAATGGCAAAAGCCGAACCGAAATCCGACATGGATAAGCTTTTAGCCTATATGAAAGCTGAAAATGCGGCTAGGGACAAGCGCGAGGAAGAGAGGCGCGTAAAAGATAAGGAAGAAAGGGAACTAGAAAACGCGGCTAGGGACAAGCGCGAAGAAGAAAGACGGCTAAAAGAAAGGGAATTAGATAAAGCGGTAAGAGAGGCCGAAAGGGAGGAGGACAAGAAACAACGTCGACAAGAGTTAGAGTTAGCCGAAAAAAGGTGGGAGTTAGAGAAATTAGAACGCCAAAAGATCCTAGAAGCGTTTCACGATGAAATGAGCAAATATAGGGCGGATTCGGAAAGTCGAACGAGCAACCTAGAAGGGAAAATGACCGAACAGGCCACCGTGATCGAAAAAATAAAAAACGATGTAGAGGTTCAAACAACGCAGTTAAGCGAGAAAGTAAATAAAGTAAGGGAGGACGTAAAGTCTGTAAACCAACAGGTGAAAAAATTAGAACATAGGCTTACTAGTTCAGGGACGGCAGGGCCAATAACACAAATATGTTTGCCTACAGTGTCAAACAAATTGAACGAGGCATCCTATAGGAAAATAGAGTTTTGGGGTACATCGCGGGAAGACCCGATCGAGTTTCTCTGTGAAATGGAGTCGTTATTTTCTGAAATCGATAATACGATGGAGGAAATTACAAAGCTCAAGATCATAGAACGATATATACAGGGTTCAGCCGACAGTTGGTGGAGAGCTATAAAGAAGGGGTCTGAGACATACCAGGATTTCCGCAAGGAATTCACTCAGCACTTCTGGAGCTTCCACCAACAGGAAAGGATTCGGAGGAAATTAAGTCAGGGCAAATATAGTAATAACGGACCTTCCAACATGGCGGAATATTTCGTCATGATGGTAAACAAGGCGAAGAACTTAGATCCAGTAATTCCCGAAAAGCAATTAATCTTCATGATCATGAAGCATTTCGGGACCAACGTTCAATTAGCTAGTTTGGGCAACCCCATGCAGAACATTAAACAAGCTATTGCGTTTCTAATCCAACTCGACAACGTGACGGAGAACGACCGCGCTAACGGAAATGCAAACCGGGCACCACCGCGCTTCGTCACTTCTAACCACCAAAGACCCGACCATAACCCAAGATCCTATGGTGAACACCAAAAAACAACCCCACCGAAGTATCCTAAGAAACCCAATCCGCCACGTTCTATCCCCGGACCTAGTGACACACAGCAAAAAAACTAGAAACGAGGATCTCTAGCAACAAGGAGCATTGTCCGTTAGCGCGTCTAGGGATCCGAGGAAAGAGATCGCCGGAACGCAATAGCCCGAAAAGAAAAAATCGTCAAGTTTACCATCGTGACGAGATAGTGAGCCTGAACGGTTTAGCCTTATTTATGCGGGACGAATTGTTAGAGGAACCCGATAGTTGCATAAATAAAATTGAGCAAGTAGAGCAATGTCCATTGATTAGCTGCAAGATAAATGGTATGGAGATATTCGCAGAAGTGGACACGGGTGCACAAATGTCCGTGATTAATGCGAACAAATACCTGGCCTTGAAACAGCAAGGAAACATGTTTTACGAACTACCAGTAGCTAACAGGGGGGTTCTAACAGCAATCGGCTCGACATGCAAACGGGTTAAGTTACAAACTTTCTTACCTCTAACTCTTCAGGATCACACAAAGGAATTTGTATTCCTAATAGTGGAAAACTTACGAGTTGACCTCATATTGGGGATGAATACTTTGTGTGAGCTTAAGACCCGCATAAATCTGGAGAAATCGTTTATCTCCTATGAGCTGGACGGGGAAATGCTCTGGCAGGATTTCGAAAAAACGGGAAAAGACGGAAAAATATGTTTACCCGATAAAAATAATAAACAAAGGCTAGAAGCCAACAGGGAAATAGAAAATATAAATCAAATAAACAATGTAAATGAAAAGAATGTAGGCGTAAGAATGAAAAGTGATAAAATGAATGTAAAACAAAGTAAACAAGACAACTCAATTAACCAAGGCAAAATACCATCTTACCAGCCGGAAGTGGGGGGGTTGATTGCCAACGGCGAGAATATGGGGCCGTTAGCCGTTGTATATCGAGAACAAAGGGATCTCGATATACAACGTACTCTGTCACAGACAGGAGAAAAAAACCAAAATTAAAAATTTAAACAAAAGAAAAATGTAAAAAATCCGAAACTAGAACCAAAAATAAAAATTAATGCAAATATATCAGTAGGCGGTAATCCCCGAAATAGCAGGGAGCGAGAGAAGTTAGAAAATAAAGGAATAAATGTAGGATGTAATAAAAGGAGCAACCCAAATCCATTAAAAAATGGTGAAACTAAAATAAATCAGGGTATAAACCCAACAAATATAAATAAAGGGAAATTAAGGAAAGAGATTAAAGGAGGAAACGGGATCAAAGAATCCACAAATAAAGGCCATGAGCCACAAATAAAAAAATTAAGTAACTTGCAGGATAGACCTGAAGTCACAACAAAGAAAAAAGCTAATTATAATAAATTAGCCAACTGCTCATTTTATACACAGTCTAATAACATAAATTCGTCAACTAACGAATCGCTAAAATCAAAGCCCACTGATCGCGGCAAAATTGGAAAAACCTTAAATAAAGAAAAGAAAATAAATTACAAGGGACGGGCCGAATGGAAGAGGTTCCGTAAAAAACGGGACCAAATTAATACCGATAAGCAATGTGTAAAAATAAGTAAAATTGAACTACAACATGTCCAAGATAAGAATAGTATTTTAAGTGAAAATCAACAGGCAAAATTAAATAATTTATTAAATTAATTTAAAGATATATTTAGTGACAAGCCAGGCAGGGCGACTAAATACAAACATGCGTTAAAAATTCAAGAGGATAGCACGTTCATAAATAGGAACTATCCCATCCCTATGAATTTTCGAAAACATAATTACAAATAAATATAGGGGAATTTACGAAGTAAGGGACATCAAAAAATTTCATCAATAATTATAAATATGTAAAAAGATTAATTAGGCTACGAAGTATTTAAATGTACAATTATGAAAGGTTTTTAAAAATTTAAAGGGACAAAAATAAACGTAATGTAATAATCTGGATGGATTAGGTAACTTCTAATAACTTTAGAAATGGAATTTGAATAGGCTGCGATAAGTTAAGTAGTTGCGGATTCAACAACAAATAAGATAAGCAATCAGCTGCTTGGACGGACATGGGGCGACGGCCTAGAGTAAATCAAGCTAAATAAAACTTGTAGGATATTGCGTAGCATTGCACAGATAAAGTCGAAAACAGCAAAATGAAATGCGGTAGCTGACCTGCTCAAAAGAGAGGGGATGCCCAAAGTCCAACTAGCGGACGTTGCCAAGCGCGTTCAAGGCTACTGGCTGTCAGAATCAGCTGTAGTGGCCAACAGCGCGAAAGTCGCGTAATTCAAACATATAAATTGTCCAGATAACAGATTAAGTATAAACTGTAGGTGAAATTGAAATAAATCCATGTTAGTTCTATGTAACTTATAAATATAAAGAATGTAAATGTTAAAATATGAGTACAAGGTATAAAAAGAATTTATGGATCAAGAAATAAAGCATTGTTTATGGGTATTAAGTTCAAATAAATTGTATGATATGGAAATAATGGCTTGCATCGTGAGTGCAAGGAGACAAAGTTTCAATGTGTTGAAAGTGTAAGATACTAATAATATATGTGTTATGTGAGTTTCAGGGAGAAGGACGCCTGAGGACATGAAGCCAATATATAATAGTGTTAAATAGTAGTAAGTAGTATTAAGCTCAATTTGGGAAAATGATCCCAAATTTCATTTAATAGCAGGGAGGTTGTTACGGAAAAAATTGGTTCCGTAACAATTGAATAGAAATTGAAAAATCTTAAATTTTTATAGAATAAGTTTATCTAGTTTGCTAAGCCATGAAACTCAATTGCTAATTGAATAAGATAAAAACCGATTGTAATGTACACAAATGATGACTTTGCGAGTGCTTTGTGTGCTAGAACCAAAATCAAGTTCCAACAGAATATTAAATAAGCACGCTTAAAATCAAAACTGTGCATGTAAATCAAGTAGGGGGGGTAAGCAGCTAGTGAATTGGTTGCAGGTTTAGAAAAAAGGGGACTCTCGTTTGAGGATTCGACCGAGAAGGTCACTGTTTAAATTAAATTGCAGAGAAAGTCATAATGGACTTTTAAATTTCATTAATCTGGCCGCGGAGTGCGCGATTTGGTCGTAAAATGTCTAACAATAACGACTAGCGCAAGCTAGTCATTCGATAATGAGAAAACCTCGGTTAGATTTCTTTTCTTGAAGAAGATGACGTCGCCTTGTGCCGCTGCCTGGAAGGAAAATCCTTCAGACGAGAACAACTGCCAGTCTGAAAGGAAGGATCTGGCCACCCAGGACATACAAGGGGGATCCAGGAAAGTGCGAGTCGGGCAAGTCATAATTTCTGTACAATTTTAAATATTATAAACCAGATTATTTGGAAAAATTTCTAAAGTCAAAAACGACAAATTAAAGGTTTAAATAACTAAGTCATGGCTTTATTTCTTGAAAAATAAATTAAAATATGAAGCTTATTAAATATATATAAAAGATTTATGTGAAATTTTAAATGATTGATAAATGTTAAAGTAATAACTGTTATAATTTGGAAAGATAAACTTATAAAAGCACAATCATTAAGATGTTTAGAAATTGATATGTTTTATTAATTAACGTAAA
The DNA here is from genome assembly GCA_036971475.1 of Prosapia bicincta. Lineage (NCBI taxonomy): Eukaryota > Metazoa > Arthropoda > Insecta > Hemiptera > Cercopidae > Prosapia > Prosapia bicincta. Next base: position 42,069,476 of record JBAIZL010000003.1, read on the forward strand.
ACCATGTATAACTTGTTTGATAATTTATAAAGGATTGTTGTGAATCCAAACTCAGTTTATCAGAAATTTAAGGTAAAGTGTATATGTCCAAAAAATTGGTAAACAATTCTTAAGTGTTAACAAGTAGTGTTAATAACAATTTTATTCTCTAGTAATTTCATATATAAATAAATAAATGTCAAGTTACTGCTGGTGCAAAGTCAGCCCATAAATTAAATGAGTGCAGCAATTTGATATAGGATCTGTCAACCTCCCTGCAATCAATGAAAATATGTATTTGGGTAGTAAGAGACAATTTAATTTATGTTCTAATATGTATAAACGCCATGAAATTATGTTGTTAAAAGAATATGATCCTTGTATTTAACAATTATTATTTTTCACGCGATTAAATTCAAAAGTAAAGCTAGATGTCAAGATATTATTTTGATTTAAAGAATATGTTCATTTGTTTAAATTTCGTTATTTCAATGTTTATTAAACTCAAATATAAAACCAAATATCGAGATATTATTGTAGTTAAAGAATATGATCATTTGATTAAATTTTGTTATTGTAATATTATTAAATTCATATTTCAAGCAAAGGTTAGTGAAAAATTTTATTAAATAATCCTGTGTGCTAAGTAATAAATGTAATATTTCCCAGCTAGAAAATTTATCTAATAAAACCATTGAAAGCTTTAAATGCCATACCAGCAAGCCTAATAGGGTCATTTATTTTAATAAATTACATATAATAAATGATCAAAGTGCACCTTATAATAACCGAGGAACCCACCCAAAGAATTAAATTTAACAACCAAATCAGTTTGAGCTAGGCCAACACTAGCTGGTTTTATTTCCAAGTCCAGGGGTTGATACCCACTGGCAGATCTTATCATATATAACACAGGGCCTCAGTAAAGAGGATATGGTAGGATGTTATCTGACACGGACTTCACGAGAGCAGGAACATGGAGCAAACAGGTCTACAAAGCATGGTAAGGTATTAATTAGTGTGATAAATTTCTGTGTTTTTCAGCTACCCAATGTTACACCGTTTGACACATCACTGACCTTACCATGACCTTTTCAATCTTAGTAGACAGAATCCACAGGGTGGGTTTTTTAATTACGATTTAAATTCATGTTCTTGTAATTGCGAGTTGGGCAAACGTCGACAGGTTTGTGGCAGGTCGAGTTTGCTAGGGTCGGGAGTGAGTGAGCTGGGTGAAGGTCCGTTGCAACACACACACACACACACACACACAAAAACACACACTCACACACATACATACATACATACATACATACATAGAGGTTAATTGAAACTCACTTCATCAACACACACACATAAATACACACACTCACACACATACATACATACATAGAGGTTAATCGAATCCCCCACACACACACACACACGCGCGCGCGCACACACACACACACATATATACGAATAAAGGTTAATTTTTAAATATTTTAATTGAGGTAATAGAATTACACGTATAATATATAACGATTGGTAAACCGTTATAAATATATAACCGTTTGTAAACTATTATATACCTGACCTTTTTCTCTCTACGCTTCTCTATTTTCCACATTTCCCCAATCGTTTTTATGGTTTTTTTCATCTCGCATCTGCCACCTTTACGTGTGCTTTTTTCTATAATTTACTTCTATCGTTTGGTTTCCGAAACAAAGTTTTCTGCTGTATACTTTATTTTTGAATTCTTTTGTGCTCATATTATCTCAACTGATTTTTCTTGATTTCTAAGATGGTTGTCTGTATTTACATCTTAGTTTGTGAGTCTTAACTCTTCACACTGTTCCGTACAATATTCATACAGTGATTTCTCTAAAACTTTACTCTGCAAGATTATTATTTTTTCTCAATATTTCGTTGGAAGGTAAAAGACCTTGAATGATTTCACTTGCGTAATAGAATTTTATTTCTTTCTTGTACTTTTGGTGTAAGGAATTATAAAAGTTTTGTTTATAAAGTAAACAATTTGATCCCTTCTTTATGGAAGCAACTATTCAATGGCCTTATTCCAAACGTTTTCCTTTAGTGTAAACAAAAAATACGCTGTTGCTGCCATTAGTTACAGTAATTTGCTCTGGTACAATTAAGGTTTTTCTACCTTTTCATGTCCACTTATCTCTACACATAACTCTCCTCTGCAGTTATTTGCTTTCAATGGCCTATGCACTTTTAATTACACAATATTATTTAAAATATATTTAGCAAGGTTGTGTTTTTAATTTTTTAATTAACCTTAATTATTAACTAGCTTACCTGTCGCCCGTTGCTGAGGTAGTAGATTGAAGGAATTTAAGGCAAACTTCTTATGAGAATGTTCATGTTTAATTAACATTTTTATTAAACATAATGTCATTTAGGTTAGAAATTATTAAGTGTCGTTTTAGTTTTATTTATTTATTACAGTAGTTTTTGTTAATTGCATCTCCTAATACGATTCCTAACCTCTTTTAAGTTATACGAAGAACTAAAAGAATAATCAATTCCATTCGTGTACTTACGGTTTGTGAAAACCAACTATAGCTACGTTCCAATTTAAATAAGTAATATAAAAAGTATTAACAATAAGTAATACAAACAAAATATGTTTGAAGTCAATAAGATCTTTGTTGAACCTCTTAGGTCAACAAAGAAAATTTGTATTTTAGTTATTTTTTATTAAATAATTACAATTATATAAATAAAGTAACATAATCAACTGCTTTATAAAATCATATGCTATCACTTATTTTAAGCCGAATGGGACGAATAACTATACTCCATATATTGCCCTTTTTGCGAAATGTTTTTGTCTCTTTAAAAACTAAAATTAATTCAATAAATGTAATTAATGAATTATTATTTTAAAAAATGTACTAATATCAAGTATCATGCACTACAAGTTTTAAAAAATTTATTTGAACTTGAGTGGATGAATAAAAATGTATCAACGATTGTAAATTTGAACAAAATATATATAATGAGAATGTGAACTAATTAGAAAAAAATATATTTATGTAGCCTACTTATAACTAAAAGAGACTTTAATTTCAATAGCAATAAACATACAGTAAATAATGCACCGTACGATTGATAATGTACAGTAAATAAACGAAATTACTTACGCCATAAAACAGCTGTTATGCAAACTAACCTAATCACATATAAACATTTTTGCTTGAAATCATATTATATTACTTAATTCAAGTATCATAATAATTCTTAGATCTCAATTTAAGTAAGTGAATGCTTGGTCAGTAAAGTTGTATAATTTTAAATGTTAATTTTTAATAGTATCGTTTTCCCAGCAATCGGACTACAAATGTGTTACAAACAAATTGTTTGATAATTTGAAGTAGTAATTGGTAAATGGTCGCTAATAATAGACATAGCATTGAGATAGATCATGAAGCGTGGAATCTCCGGTAAACTAATCCGTCATATTTACAAGTGCACTTCCCTTCTTATCTTCGCGTGCAACATAAAGTTAGTGGAAAAACTTACGGAGAGTCCCAATATGTATACAGATTTTCTATTGTAGTTAGAGTTTTAGGAAACAGAGTTGTAAATAGCATATAAGGGGGAAATGGTAGAAATAGACCTACACATGGATAAAGAATGTAGTAATGGAACTTATCTAACACTACTACATTATTAAATAAACTATAAAAAATAAAAACGCGTATAGATTTTGTTCTTCACAAGCTACATGGGGTGAGAGGTCTCACTTCGGTGGAGAGCAGATCTACGTCAGGTATGACTCTACTTATTCAATTCCTTCTATCAGTTCACCCTATATATATATATATATATATATATATATATATATATATATATATATATATATATATATATATATATATATATATATATATATGCAGTAGAATCCTGATATTCTGAGTTCCGATTTTTAAAGATCCCGTAAATTCGAGCCCAAAAACTACAGTGCCGATTGTGTGTTATATATATATATATATATATATATATATATATATATATATATATATATATATATGTGTGTGTGTGTGTGTGTGTGTGTGTGTGTGTGTGTATTTGTTTGAAATCCAGCAATTTAGCATTGAACCAACTTTTTCATAGCTAGAAATCAATTACTTAAAGATGTTCCTTGCAATAGTGATGCATTCCAAGAAGTGGATCGAATGAGAGGTTTTAGACTATGATCAGCTTCATAAATTAAAAACGAAAAAACCGAATAGATATTAACTATCACCAAATACTCTATAGAGATGAAAATGAAAAATTGCTGGAAAATTCACTTTCTATTTCGTCACTTAATATTGTGATGCTGTCATATGTATATAGATATTTATAATTATTGTAATCGTAAAATAAAAAGTAACTAAAATAAAATTAATCTTTGTCGACCTCAGTTAAAATTGACTTCTAAATTACGTGTTTTAGTTTTATATGGGAGAAAAGCTTTAAAATAAATGATAACATATTATTTCGTAAAACATCTGAGTTTAAGTAGTAAAACAGCTGTTTTAACGCATAGGTTATGTTGCATTATTTAGATTTTTTGTAATTATTTAATAAAAAGTAACTAAAATAAACTTATTCTTTGTCGACCTCAGTTAAAATTGACTTCTAAATTACGTGTTTTAGTTTTATATGGGAGAAAAGCTTTAAAATAAATGATAACATACTATTTCGTAAAACAGCTGAGTTTAAGTAGTAAAACAGCTGTTTTAACCCATAGGTTATGTTGCATTATTTAGATTTTTTGTAATTATTTAATAAAAAGTAACTGAAATAAACTTATTCTTTGTCGGCCTCAGTTAAAATTGACTTCTAAATTACGTGTTTTAGTTTTATATGGGAGAAAAGCTTTAAAATAAATGATAACATACTATTTCGTAAAACAGCTGAGTTTAAGCAGTAAAACAGCTGTTTTAACCCATAGGTTATGTTGCATTATTTAGATTTTTTGTAATTATTTAATAAAAAGTAACTGAAATAAACTTATTCTTTGTCGGCCTCAGTTAAAATTGACTTCTAAATTACGTGTTTTAGTTTTATATGGGAGAAAAGCTTTAAAATAAATGATAACATATTATTTCGTAAAACATCTGAGTTTAAGTAGTAAAACAGCTGTTTTAACGCATAGGTTATGTTGCATTATTTAGATTTTTTGTAATTATTTAATAAAAAGTAACTAAAATAAACTTATTCTTTGTCGACCTCAGTTAAAATTGACTTCTAAATTACGTGTTTTAGTTTTATATGGGAGAAAAGCTTTAAAATAAATGATAACATACTATTTCGTAAAACAGCTGAGTTTAAGTAGTAAAACAGCTGTTTTAACCCATAGGTTATGTTGCATTATTTAGATTTTTTGTAATTATTTAATAAAAAGTAACTGAAATAAACTTATTCTTTGTCGGCCTCAGTTAAAATTGACTTCTAAATTACGTGTTTTAGTTTTATATGGGAGAAAAGCTTTAAAATAAATGATAACATACTATTTCGTAAAACAGCTGAGTTTAAGCAGTAAAACAGCTGTTTTAACCCATAGGTTATGTTGCATTATTTAGATTTTTTGTAATTATTTAATAAAAAGTAACTGAAATAAACTTATTCTTTGTCGGCCTCAGTTAAAATTGACTTCTAAATTACGTGTTTTAGTTTTATATGGGAGAAAAGCTTTAAAATAAATGATAACATACTATTTCGTAAAGCAGCTGAGTTTAAGCAGTAAAACAGCTGTTTTAACCCATAGGTTATGTTGCATTATTTAGATTTTTTGTAATTATTTAATAAAAAGTAACTGAAATAAACTTATTCTTTGTCGGCCTCAGTTAAAATTGACTTCTAAATTACGTGTTTTAGTTTTATATGGGAGAAAAGCTTTAAAATAAATGATAACATATTATTTCGTAAAACATCTGAGTTTAAGTAGTAAAACAGCTGTTTTAACCCATAGGTTATGTTGCATTATTTAGATTTTTTGTAATTATTTAATAAAAAGTAACTGAAATAAACTTATTATTTGTTGACCTAAGTAGGAGTTGACTTTAAAATTATTTTTTGTTTATATAACTTATTTCTTCTATTAAGATATAAGCCATTTCTACTCGCATTTGCTACTTTAAATCCGAATTACAAAATATAAATTGTATTTTCGCTATCTGTGTTGTTGTGAAGGACCAGAAACGGAATGAAATTGTGAAACCTTGAAAAGGAATATTTACATCTAGCTATAGCAATACAATGCTGGCCCATTTCAAAAAAAAAAAAAATGCCGGGAAAAGAAAACCCGGAAAGAATCGAGTGCTCTTATGCAGCTCATTTCAGTATAATTGGCAATTATTTCTAACAGCGGGTAAAGCATCCTTTCATTCAGGAAAACCTCGCTGCTTTCGTTCGCTCGTGGAATAAATCTCAATTAGCAATAAATATACTGACATAAATTATCTATATATATCGTCATACATATTCTAAGAAGAAAACTCATCACCGATGTTCTTCACTAGTGATTTGTTTCATTTAATTAACCACAAACTCATGTTATATTTTATTTATTCAAGCGCGTTTCGATGAAATGGTCACTATTCTCAGATTATATAGCATACACAAAGTATAAATAATAAGCTACAGTTTACAAAATATAGAGTTGGCATAAAGTTAACAAAGAAATGATTGAGTGAAAGGTTTTGATTGTTTTTTTTTTTAATTAAATGTAATTGGAAGTATTTCATTTCCCATATTTGTTTTTAGTTTATTCTTATCGTAAGTTTGGTATAATTATCGACTATGAAGAATAAAGAAAAAAATGTGAACAGCTAAAAGGTTATTGGTCAGTTTTTTTTGTAGTTTTAAACGTTATTAATGTGTGACTATCATCGCAAGTGAAAGATAAGGAAGGATTGTAAGCATAGGTAGGATAAAGATAGGCGATATAAAAACCCTCGTAGAAGATGTATCCAAAGTGAGTAGCAGCTTCATGTCTGAGTACCTCAAGGAGACCTACTCTCTAACGCGCTCAACGAAAAATACTTCCCGTTACAACCCGTAACAATCATTAATCTGTATTGTGGAATGTTACCGAATAATTAGTCCCACCGAATAATCAGATAACGTGTTCCGAGTCGCTTTGCAAATTTTTGAAGACGTTTTTCCAATAAACTTGAGTTAATAAAGAAGGAGGAGACTTCTACGATTAAAATTAGGATTAGGCAAAAATATAACATTCTGTGGTACTGAGATTGGAAGATAAGCATAGCATTATGTGGACAGAGTCTCAGCTTAATCCTGGGATTAAAAAGGTGTTTACATTTTTACTTCAGGGTAGAAAAAAGGATGAGGATACATAGAATAAAATTAGGATTAGGCTAAAATTATGACGATCTGTGTAATTGAGAATGGAAGAAAAGAATAGCATTATGTGAATAGCGTCTCAGCTTTATTCTGGGGTTACAAAAGTGTTTACACTTTAACTTCAGTGTAGAATAAAGGATGAGGATACATAGAATAAAATTAGAATTAAGCTATAATTATGACGATCTGTGTAATTGAGAATGGAAGAAAAGAATAGCATTATGTGGACAGAGTCTCAGCTTTATTCTGGGGTTACAAAAGTGTTTAAACTTTAACTTCAGTGTAGAAAAAAGGATGAGGATACATAGAATAAAATTAGGATTAGGCTAAAATTATGACGATCTGTGGTATTGAGAATGGAAGAAAAGAATAGCATTATGTGGACAGCGTCTCAGCTTTATTTTAGGGTTGAAAAGGTGTTTACATTAAATAAAATTAGACTAAGTTAAAATTATAGGGATCTGTGGTATTGAGAATGGAAGAAAAGAATAGCATTATGTGGACAACACCTCAGCTTTTATCTGGGGTTAAAATAGTGTTTACACTTTAACTTCAGTGTAGAAAAAAGGATAAGGATACATAAAATAAAATTAGGCTTAAGCTAAAATTAATATGATCTGTGGTACTCAGAATGAAAGAAAGTATTACATCATCTGTGCAGCGAATCGTACTTTCATGTGTTAGGAAAGAGTATACTCGTTACATTTTAGTGTGAGAGGAAGAAAAAGTTAGATATACTAAAACTAGGACTAAGCTAAAACTATAATGTTATCTAATACTGAAAATAGATGAATCGTATCGAACTACATAGCCAAAGTAACTCAGGTAACTGGTTATTTTGAAAATTTAATCATTAGGCCTGCGCTTGAGTGTAGAAAAAATGATGTATATAAATAGAATAAAACGAGGACAGTTTCCTAATCAGTCCACTTTTGAACTGTAATAGGAAAAGTGTGTGGTATTGTGTGGGCAACGTATTCTTAAACAACCTCTTTTTCTGCCGTTACGTGAGGTGCCTAACTACTACCTATTTTTAACAATAAAAGTTTTTGTTTTCATACCATTCCATGGTTTCAAGGAAGATATATTAGAGTTGCCTATCTGAGCCACTGGTCATGTGACAAAGTGGTCAACACTTCGCTCAATCACCCATTTTATTTTAGTTTTCTCCCTAGGTACCTAATTTTACTACGGATTTTATTTTGGTTCTGAAAAAATGCCTTGAGGTTCTTTGATATTACAAGATTATCAACCCAACTTTTCGGTTAACGGTAAGGCATTCTACTCACTAGACTACTCAGACACTAGCTTTGGAATGCGATTTCCAAGACGAGTTTTGGAGTCAAAACACGCTCAGGCACGTGGTTTATAAATAAATTTAAATAATATAAGGCACTTAAAAACAATAAAATTGAGAGCTATATTTTCATGCGCAGTAGTAAGGTTATTAATATAATCCATATTTAGCTCAGGTGGAAGAAAAGGCATTCAATTAGCTAACAACTATCCCGCTGCAGATGGTGTCCACACTAAGTACTACCAGTAGTTACATAGCGCTTTATATTAATGGCAGTTTTGAAATTATGTAAACTGTAACGGATTTTATAGCCTGTCTTACATTTGGCTTTTATTAGAGATCATAACGTTTTCTAAAATATCAAGTTAGAGCTTAGCTAGTTAGAACAATTCGGAACGGTACAAATTAAAACAATTTACTCTAAATCTAACTACACACTAGTTTATTAAAACAGAGTAGTTTCGATGACGATATCGCCTTCATCAGTGTCTGGCTACTACTACACAGTGTAGTTAGTAACACTACTACTAACTCGGATAAGTGGGCCGAGTGTAGTTAGTAACACAGTGTGGCTAATAACGGTGTGTAAGTAGTAGCCAAGCACTGACGAAGGCGACACCGTCGTCGAAGCTAGTCTGTTTGTTTTAATAAACTGTTCAGTAAGATTTAGAGTAAATGGTTTTAATTTGTACCGTTTTTTTTTCTAAAATGATTCATTTTATATAATATGAACAATCTGATTTCAGTGAATAGTCTCAAAAGAGAACAGATTTGATCTCTCCAAATAAACTTGAATCCTGGAGCTAGTGGAGGGAGGTAGACCAAACCTAAGGTGAACCTTGGCGGGAAAACTCCATAATTTAATTCAGATAGCTTTTAAAAACCTATAATCCTAATAAAAATTGTAACTTTATTATTTTAATAATGTAAATAAAATATTAACATTTATAAAATAATTTTAGTAATACTATAGGTTTCTGATTTCCTATTGCTTTCATTCTGGTTTCTAATGTTTAGATAAATATCGCTTTCAGTTTGTTAGAAGTGTTTTAAATTGTACCTTTCCAATTATACGCGAACAGTAGTGGCGCCTTCAGTGGCTTAGACCATTTCTGTTCAATGTTATTTGACAGATGTGTCGCAATAAGAGGCCTATAGATCTATTGAGATTTTCCTACCTTAACGTTACGTAAAATAACCCGGGTCGTTATTAAACATAGGGCATTACAAAATATATACTTGTTGTATTAAAATTAAATGTATTTGCTTAAAACGTTGTATATCGAAGACATGCACTAACAAATTAAATGAAAAGATTAACGGCAAACATTGATGGAAATTCCGCCCTTAGGGAACCAGTTACCTTAATGATAGACAATGTTAGACTGTTAAAGAATGACGTCATGTGAGAAACTTTCAGTCAAAATGTTCCTTCATCAAGAGGACAAAGTATTTGTAGTTAAGTACAGGGGAAGTATCGGTGCCTATAGGATGGCAAAAACCTATATACAATGCAGGTAAAAATAACCTGTACTTAAATAGAAACTTCAAAATGAGATGTAGAAGATGGAGATTATCCGAAACGCGTTGGCTCTGTATAAATTGACTGTGCTGGAAAAAGCAGAATATTTTCAACTAAGTTTTATTTTCCCGAGGAGAAATCCGTAGCAGATTAGTACCTGTGAATAAAATAGAAAGAAACGGCAAAATTAACGTAAACACCGTTTCATTTCTTTGTTTAAAACTATGATATAGTTGTTTACATTAAAGAAATTACAAAAAGCCAGATGAAGCTAGTTGTCCTTCGGTCGAACATAACGTTAAGGAAATATTTATAAATATGCTAAATTCTGTGACGTCAGTAAGATGTTTAGAAGCCCTAGTTTAACTTTAAATCCAATACTTAGACAATGTAATAAGTAAGCCTAATGTGCCATGTGTTCAGCAGACGTCACTCACCCTGTCCTTAAATACTGCCCTACTTCCTTGAGACTGCAAATACGTGCTCACTGGGTTATTACGTAATTATGTTAGTAACCTTCAACTGCATTGTAGTCATGTGTTGCAAGCGTTCCAAAGAATAAATATTAAAAGTAAATTGAAAAATATTATATTTCCTCTCATATCACTGTCATTAAGACTTTCAATTTAAAGATCAGGTTAAAGGTTTAAATAAATGTATTGTTATAATTTCATCCCTCGCCATTTAAGTACTAACCATGCCCAATGTTGCTTGGCTTCAGCAATCGGAGAAACGTTATATTCAACATGGTATAACCGTTAGCAATCGTGCTACTATCATTCATTCACACTCTTTAAGTACAGTTTTTCTTCATTAAATATTTCACAAAAATATTTCCCTCTCCCGGCTTTCCGTTTTTCTGCTCCTAGTAGATTTTCAGGAACATTACCAACTCCTTCCACCAATTAACATCTCCTGCTGTGAGCCTCTCTTGTATCTCATTGATCCCAATAAAGAGGTGTCTTGTTACACATGGTTTACCGTTTGTCATCTCCCAGAGAGATGTCTACTATGAATGTCTACTTTAGGTATGCAGTCCTGGAATATAGAGGCACAATCTTTCCTTGCAATCACAGATAGGCAGTTTCCTGATGAAATGCTTATCCTAACTATATCGACAATCATTTTAACAGCATGTAATAACTATATTTAGTCGAATAGATTTATCGGTGAAAACAAAATTTCTCTATTTTAGCTTCTCTTTTTCCCTTATCAATGAATTTTATTCATCTTCGCCTTCTCTCAAAAGTTGCTTTATTGCTGCCAGTATTCATTCAGAATATCGGCTCTACCTCCTCAGGTTTACGGATTAGTTTCTCTCAGTATTTTAGAGCATTTCCTTACGTTCTTCTCTGTTTTATATCTATATGTTTGTCTTTGCTTTGAATTTCTTAATATTTTAAATCATGATATTTTGTGTTAAACTACTGTGGCCAAACACAGCGTTCAGATAATCCTGGTATTTGTGTTCTTTAAACCTATTTTTGTTTTTTTCCATTTTATTTCTAATACTTTCTGTTGACTTTTTTTAGTTTATTATTTCATTGTTATTGTTTATTTCCGAAATACTACTTCGGATTAATATGTCCATAATATTTCAATATAAGTTTTGTCTATTGCTTTACATAGCGTATTCAAATTTGTTTACAGTTTTAATATTCCTTTTTCCACGCTGTAGAATTTTGCTTGCATTTTCTTTTTTAGTTCTGTTGCTGTTTTTTTTCTTTTCAGTTTTTTTTTTTGTCAACCATTGTTCAGCCTATTTGCGAGAGTAAGACGTTTTTTACAGATGACGGTACTAACGCTAGCACAAACGTTTTTCTTGCCGAACTTATAATTGTTACTTATGTGACAGTGAATCGTATCTGTTAATTTATACTGGGTTTTATATTTTGATGTGTCTTGTTGTAAAGGCAATTACCAAATAATTATCTTCAGTAACATATTCTAATTCTTCTGCCCTAATTTCACTCCGTTTAGAACTCACTTCTAAATATTTTATCTTGTATTTGTAATAAATTCTGACTTTTAAAAATTTTCTTTATTAATTTTGTGCATTTTTCACAGTTTATCTTCTAAATGGGACAGCAAAACTATAACATTACTTTAAAAACACAAAGAAAAATTATTATAAATATCAACAGACTTTGGAAAGTGGTTTTAAAACAAATGAATTTTATTTACAGAATAGGAAATATTAAAGTGAACATTCATTTTGTAAAATCAAAACTTTTTTTCTTCCAAAGTATACGACAAAACGTAATCAAATATTTCTAATCTTGTAATGTTCAGCACGGCAGTTTCCTGAAGCGTTTGTCAATTCTTATAAAATATTGAAAGATTGCTTTGATAATCATCAAATGTATGTAAAGTATTACACACTGGAACACTAAATGTTAGGCTATAATGGCATCGCTTAGACTGTGTTTGCCCGTTGCTTAGCGACCAAGTAATAATATAAAGACAAAGTTAACGTCTTCAAGTACTTGAGACAAATAACCCATACAGTACCGATAAGAAAATACCTGGAACAAACTGTAATCAATATAATCGCTTTATAGGTCCTCTTGCTAGTAATTTCTTGAAATATTAAACCCCATTAATTAGTACCGTGCTAAGTGCGAAATGTCTACTACTCATAGTGAAAACATTATTTTATCTCTATATCTCTGTTCGATGTCTAGGGTACGGCCTTAAGAAAGTGCTATCGGAAACGTAGTTTCCTTCTTTAGTAAGTGAAAGGTAAATACTACTCTTAGTGAAAACATGAATTAGTAAAATATAGCTGTCTTCGAGATAGTATTTAACAATTTAATGATTGTTTATTCATTAAAAGTGAATAAGATTATAATCTTCTATTTACGTAATTATGATAGTTTAAATATCTTATTTTATAATTTAAATAAATAAAACCTCTCAACCATAAATAACAACTTTTGTTTAGACCCTTTTGTACATTTCAATTGAAAACAAATCCAATTATGTAAAAATTATTACAATAATAACATAGTATTAAAGGCTAATCTAAAATCATAAAGTTATTTTCGTTATAACATTCTCTGAAGATGATTACTTTGCAATTGAAATGTACGTAAAGGCTTTAATAAAAAGTTTTATTTGTGATTAAGTGGTTTTATTTATTTGAATTAAACGTTTCGCCACAGTTGAATTGAGGTGGCATGGCTAATTTAGGTGGCATCTTACTTTTAAACACAGCTGAACATTCGTACACCGGATCTGTTCCTCTAAGAATATCTTGGTTCTTTGACATTCACTTCCCCCTCAAATCAAATATTATAACATGTTTATAACCTGTTAAACCTGCTAAAAACATGTGAAACTTGCTATAATATAAATAGAACATCGAGAGGCGGATGAGTGGTTTAGAGGATAGAGCACATTACTAACACAGAGGTCCTTGTTTTGACTCTCGGCAGTGCTAAATTATTTTTGTCTATTTTTACCCTCATCCCGACTTAGACTGTCAAAATGATTACAGAGGATAGTAGTTGCCCTCTGTAGCTTAGTGCTGTCCACATTAACTTCCTCATGTAATGCAAACATACCTTGCCCCTCCTTAACAGTAATCTTAATAGTATAGAAAGAGTTATTATTGTAAAAATGTAAATAGATTAAAATAATTAAAGAGCTTTCAAAAAAAATATATTATTTAAAAAGTATAACTGCTTAGAGTGTTTGTGCTGTACATCTTGAGGTTCTTCTATAACTACACTTTTGTTATTAACTTGGCAAAAAAACCACACTTACTGATATTTTTCAGCAGACGCTTTTCGCACTAGGTCAGCGCATTATTCAATGCTGTGAGTCACGGACAAGACTGTTGCTTAGATATATTTTTTAGGTGTGATTCTGTGGTGTTTTGGTATCAAAAACACACCAAATAACACCAATACACAACAGACTCACACCAACACAACACACCTGAGTAACACCTGAGTCTTGTCCGTGACACACAGTATCTAATAATGCGCTGACATAGTGCGAAACTAGTGCTAAAAAATATTAGTAAGTGTGGTTTTTTTGCCAAGTTAATACCAAAAGTGTAAACATAATTGCTTGTTACCTGTAGCGTGTGTCTTTATTTCAGTGGAAGAAAGAGGTAAAGGTACGTCTGCATAAAACCAATACGTAGTCCACTATTTGTCGAACCATCAAGTTCAGTTACGATTTATACACTACTCTTTCAAAACAAGGATGATGAGTTGATAAAGGAGATACATATGTCTATAAGGCCGTCCTAATACAACAATATAGTAAGGGCTTTCTTATAAACTATAAAGTATGTATTTTAAACGCGTAACGTCCATATTAAATATAAATCATATCAGGCGTTAACTATATTATCAAATAAACTTCAAATTCATGAATTTAAAATATTGTATAAAGTGTAACGACATAATATTATCTACAATCATTCCTAAAATCATATTTTTAATATTCTACGGTAACAAACATGCTTATCTAACCTAAACTATCTTCCTTCATAATTTTTCAGGAGACCAGAATTTTTTGTATAGTTTTCCAATTGTTATATACTGAAATAATTCTTCCCAACAAAGTTTCTAAAAAAGATATACAAAATTGTTTCACTTAAAAAACTATTTTTACACAGTCAATGTTTTCTGAGAACTTATTCCAAACAATCCTTTCAAATTACACACAATCAGACAACCGTTTGTATTGATGCTCTCACTTCTTTGCAAGACTTGTGGAACGAACAGAATAGAGTTTTATCTAGCACAAAGTCGTCTGAAACTGTCATATTTTATGTTTGAATAAGTTTTACTATCGAACGACATGAGTTCTTTACTGCTGAAAAGTTAAAGCAACTTATATCGATAAATCAGACGTCATTTTAACACCTATTTCATATTTCAGAAACGGACACCTAAACATATCGTTTTAAATTCTATTAAAAATGTGATTTAGTTCATATTGACTTGCTAATTTATTAAATGTTGCTTCTAATTAAACACTATAGACTTAAATATTGTACTTCTACCCCGTTTCTACTACTTCTACACATTTTAGTAATTTCAATAAGTTGAATTTGGCTGTAACGAATTCAAAATTATATACAATGGGAAACTCCAAAGTTTTCCTTTTCCAGAATCTTCTTATCTTTTTTCTTTCCATTCGTCTTTTTTCATATATCTTTTCTGTTTTATTTTCATTCTCTTTCCTTTCCTGTATTTACACTCAATCTTCTCACTATCATACTTCTTCTTTAATCTTTCTTTTCTTCTTTTTCATTGAGCTCTGCAAGATTTTATTTATAACTGACTAGTTGTATAGCAATTACCTACCTGTCCCGAACTCTGCGTAGGTTGGGTTTCGATTTTAGTGTTTCACTTTTCAGATTGAAATTATTACGTAAACGGAAGAAACAGAGTTTTTTTCTCTTTATCTTATTATCTTTCTTTTTTCTGCCCTGATCATTCTTTTCTTCCGTCTTGTTTTCGCCTATCTTCTTGTTTTTACCTCATTCTTCTCATTTCCAACCATTTTTATTTGCTTATTTTCTTCATCCAATGTGAACGGTTCTACTTGTAGCTAACTAGTTATGTAACAATGCTCGCATATATTCTAAACGTTGTGCACAGCTTCTTGATAAACGCGAATTATTTCAAACTGAAGTTAAAAAAAAAATGTATTTCTTTATTATTGTACAACGTTTATAAACGACGCCTTCTATAAACATGTTTACCGGACAGAATTCTACCGCTTCTCAAATCTCTCATGTAACACGTGGTAGTGCCATCCGATCGGTCACTAAATACTTTACAGTCAGTATGGCTGTAACGCCTACGAAGGATAGGAGAGGATTGTTAACTTTAGATAGGATTAGAGTAGGGACTCAAACCACTCTTGCATAGCACATAGAGGGTATCATGCACTCGAGTAGGGTCGTGTACGTCGACTTCTCTTTTTTTGGTCATAAATAGAACTCTGCTCTTTCCAAGGAGAAGAGTAAAGAATTTTAGATGGAATGCGGTAGAACTAAGGAAAAGGCATCATGATCCCTTGGTACTTGGGTGGAGGGAAAATATGTCATGACGAGGACAGGGTTGATTAATATCTTTTTTTAACAGTTGATGAACAGATATACGGTTATATTTAATATATTTGATTGCTACAAAATTTAGAAAGAAGAGGAAGATATTTAAGAAATATTACAGCAAGATATCTGTAGAGAAATTGCATAGGACTTTTAAATAGAAAGAGTGACGATAAATCATGTATGGAAAAAGATGAATGTGTAATGGAATTTAAAGACATGGAGTTCGGAAAAGTCAGAGAATAATAAGTGAGAAAAAGGACACAACTGAAAATAGTTAGAGGTAAGATATAGTAGAAAGAAAGAAAAAGACCAAGACGGATAGCGCGATTAAACCTAAGGGTACCTCAAGCGAAAGAAGGATATATATGATGATGGCAGTTATCCTTTTTCTCTACCTTACGTTTTTAATATTTTATGAGGTGGTGTTTCTAAATTGCCAACATTGTTGAAAATTTATAGAGTTCGTTACTTTTTCCAGGAAATAATATCAACCTTCTATTACGACCATCAAAGACCGTAATTTAGAATTAAATTATAAATGCCAAGTTGTGTGTTTCTATAAATTTTCAAACTCTTACTTCTTGCACAAAATATATTTTCAACAAATCAAGAATGTTTATACTTATTTTATAAAACAAACAGTCATTAATAATTTTATTTTCATTTTACAATACACGGGATTAAGTACAAAACGAGCAATTTTCAGGAGTCATGGTAAATAGACCTACACTACAAATGTTTGTCAAAATGTTTTAATGAATTGTGTGTATAACGAAAAACATTGTTCGGTTGTTATTTATTTCACATTCAGGCCAAGAGTCGTTAAAATGATCAGTCGCTTTATATGTATTTTCTTTTATAGCTTTCACCACCAGTTCACTTAAGAAAGAAGCATTAGATGTTGAAGCAATACTAAAAAAATGCTTTTATTAGTAGCCATTTATACATCTGTGAAGCTATTCTGGTCACGCAAAACGTACATTTTCTTTTTCCAATCAATCTTGATCATTAGATCGTTAAATAAATACCATTTCTCAACGGTCATATGATAAGAGTATTGAAAAAGATAAGCTACGCCTATAGACAAGGCATACTTAGGACATACGGTCATCGCCTATCAAGACAGAGTGTAAGCTGTTTGTTAACGCGTGGTAAGCTAGGGTGTACCTGCTAGAAAACTCGTGGCTTCATATGGATTACCACTTTGTCAGCGCGTGGTTAAATAGGGCGTAGCTCCAAGTAAACACGTGACTATATAGAACGTAGCTACTAGTCAATACGTGAATAGATAAAGGTTTAGCTGCTAGTCAACAGGTGGCTAGATAGAACGTAACTGTTTGTCAGCGCGTGGTTGAATAGGGCGTAGCTCCAAGTAAACACGTGACTATATAGAACGTAGCTACTAGTCAATAGGTGAATAGATAAAGGTTTAGCTGCTAGTCAACAGGTGGCTAGATAGAACGTAACTGTTTGTCAGCGCGTGGTTGGATAGAGGTAGCTCCAAGTAAACGCGTAGCTACTTAGAGCGTAACTACTAGCCAATGCGTGAGTAGATAAAGGTTTAGCTGCTAGACAACGCGTATCTGGAAATGCTTTTGCTGCTAGTCAACGTGTGGCTAAATATAGGCTAACTATTAGCCAATGCGTGAATAGATAAGGTTTAGCTGCTAGACAACGCGTATCTAGAAACGCTTTTGCTGCTAGTCAACGTGTGGCTAAATATAGGCTAACTATTAGCCAATGCGTGAGTAGATAAGGTTTAGCTGCTATACAACGCGTGGCTAGAAACGCTTTTGCTGCTAGTCAACGTGTGGCTAAATATAGGCTAACTATTAGCCAATGCGTGAATAGATAAGGTATAGCTGCTAGACAACGCGTATCTAGAAACGCTTTTGCTGCTAGTCAACGTGTGGCTAAATATAGGCTAACTACTAGTCAATGCGTAAGTAGATAAGGGTTACCTGCTAGTCAACGCGTGGATAGAAACGTTGAAGCGGCTAGTCAACGTGTGGCTAAATAGAACCAAGCTGTTTGTCAGCGCGTGGTTAAATAGGGCGTAGCTCCAAGTAAACGCGTGGCTAAATAGAGCGTAACTATTAGCCAATGAGTGAGTAGATAAGATTTAGCTACTAGACAACGCGTGGCTAAAAACGTTGTTGCTGCTAGTCAACGCGTGGCTAATATAGGCTAACTTCTAGCCAATACGTGAGTAGATAAAGGTTTATCTGCTAGTCAATGCGTGGCTAGAAACGTTGTTGCTACTAGTCAACGCGTGGCTAAATATAGGCTAAGTTCTACTCTATACGTGAGTAGATAAAGGTTTATCTGCTAGTCAACGCGTGGCTAGAAACGTTGTTGATACTAGACAAAGCGTGGCTAAATAGAACCTAAGTTTTTGTTAGCGCGTGATTGAATAGGGCGTAGCTCCAAATAAACGCGTGGCTATTTAGAGCATAACTATTAGCCAATGCGTGAGTAGATAAGGTTTAGCTACTAGACAATGCGTGGTTAAATACAGAGTAACTAATAGTAAATGCGTGAGTAGATAAGGTGTAGCTGCTATACAACGCGTGACAGAAACGTTGTTGCCGCTAGTCAACGCGTGATACAGAGTAACTATTAGTAAATGCGTGAGTAGATAAGGTACAGCTGCCAAACAAAGCGCGGGTAAGTAGTGTACCTATTAGCTATTTGACTATGCGGGAGTAGATAATGTGTAGCTGCTATACAACGCGTGACAGAAACGTTGTTGCCGCTAGTCAACGCGTGATACAGAGTAACTATTAGTAAATGCGTGAGTAGATAAGGTACAGCTGCCAAACAAAGCGCGGGTAAGTAGTGTACCTATTAGCTATTTGACTATGCGGGAGTAGATAATGTGTAGCTGCTATACAACGCGTGACAGAAACGTTGTTGCCGCTAGTCAACGCGTGATACAGAGTAACTATTAGTAAATGCGTGAGTAGATAAGGTACAGCTGC
Source organism: Prosapia bicincta (assembly GCA_036971475.1). Lineage (NCBI taxonomy): Eukaryota > Metazoa > Arthropoda > Insecta > Hemiptera > Cercopidae > Prosapia > Prosapia bicincta. The sequence continues at coordinate 42,088,702 of JBAIZL010000003.1, forward strand.
CAAACAAAGCGCGGGTAAGTAGTGTACCTATTAGCTATTTGACTATGCGGGAGTAGATAAGGTGTAGCTGCTAGTCATCGTGTGGCTAGAAATGGATTAAATGTTTGTTAGCGCGTGGTTAAATAGGCCTAAGGTAGAGCTGTTAGTCTGAGTTTTATTACCTCAGCAAAATAGATTATCTCTACTTTGCCGAAATAATTTCTCTAGTGTAGCTGTTACTTGTGTCATGGTTTTATTTAAATGATAATAAAACTAAATTCTCTTGAGAAATTAAAAATTGGTAAATCTAATTATAAAGAACTTAACTTAAATCAAATACATTCTAAATAAATAGTGTTGATGAGGTCGTAGTCACCTCAGTTTTATGTAAAAATACGTCATTTTAAACATATAATTCCTTATACCTAATCAGACTGAAAAAACGAATCGTGGCTTTGGAACAGTCTGTTTTCCATTGACAGTTTTCTCAAACGTAGCTCTAAAGCTCGTTAAAGGGAAATGTAACAGATGGAACAAGAGTAAGTTGAATCTAAGTCTTCAGAGATGCACCTGGCCTATTACTTAAGGTATTACCGTTGTCTAGTGAAACTAATTCATTGTTGCATACTGTGGTGACGTAGCTCTCCGAGCAAGCTGAGTCAAATCTTGCAGGTTTCTGTTACTTGAAGGAATCGTGCTAGTATATTACTATCTCATGAATTGGGCCACATAAAATATGAATTTTATTTCTATTATTATTTTAAGCAAAATGGTTTTATACTTACAATTATTATTGACAGTTTTATAGCTCTTGTTTACTAAGAGTCCTGTGTTTAGGAAATGGTTTATTTTGAAATGGGCGAAATAAATTCCAGATAGTTTGCTCTAACGTTGACAAGCTGATGAAACATTGTTCTCTGTTATAAATAGAGCTCATACTATCCCGTGATATCTTTTCAAAAACAATTTGTGACGTACGACTGTGATGTGTTTATTTGATATTCATAGATATTGATGTCAGTACAGGTTGTCGGTTTGACAGTGTTTCGTGAGTCCTGGACAATTTTCCTCGAATGACAGCCAGAGACCTATTGAAATCCTCTGATTTTAATATAAAGCAGTTTCACCACGTTTTCAGTTATATTAGTTCCATATTAGTCTGAACTGTAATGTTGCTGTGTTTATTTTGTGTGATTTTGTAACAGAGCAAAATGTTTTAAATTAGACAAATAGTAGATAAAGTGTACTTACAATTTAGCTTTATGTATCTATAGGCCTACTGAAACTTTATGTGATAGGTGATAGGACACAAAGAAATGAAACTTCATTAGAACTTTTCAAAATTATATATTTATTGTAGCATGCTTTTCATCTTTACACATGTCGAACAATAACCCATACTTTGAACAAGATTAGGTGCGATGAAGCTTAAACTGCTTACGACTTTATCAAGACTTTGTTTGAGATTAATTTCTATGACAGAATTCCCACATCGTCTCTCAAAACCATCAATAAGTTTGTTTCGATGAAGTTTTTCATTGCTTTTTTTATCTCAAAATAAAAGTAAATCTCTTATTATATTGAAAACCAATTATATTTATTCCTTTATGCAATTTCAAGTTGCAAAGTTTTGTTAAAACAAGTGTGTATAAACGTAAGAGGACGCTTTGACTACAGCAAAATACGTTTAGGTTGGCGAAAGTTCAACCTCTCTCGTGTAGGCGAGGAACTGACAAATTGTCACCATTTAGTTCACTCGGCGAATATTAAAGAAACACTTTTGAAAATGAAAATGTGAGAAAAGCAATGATATTTATCAGATAAGGGCTGTAGAGGTGCAAATTCAGTGCAGGGTTGTTACTGCGAGCATTGGACCAACTAATCCGAGGCCAATTAAAATTTTATACTTCAAGTAACAGTAAAATCTGTTTCAAATTCTGATTCTCGTTAGAGTTAGGAAATTTTCTGTTACTAGAACTATGACTATTTCGCCTGTAGGTCATCAATGATTGTCGATTATTAGCTTACTTATATTAACAAATATAAATTTCACTTTTGATATTCCACAGTATTTTTTTAATAGGCTAATTTAAACTTTAATACTTTCTCTTCCTCTCTTCTCTCTTTCTCTACCACTCCTCTCTCTCTCTCTCTCTCTCTCTCTCTCTCTCCCTCACTCACTCACTCACTCTCTCTTTCTCTTCCTCCAGACTTGAAAGTTTAACAATCCTCAATAAGAGTTAAACACACACAAATAATTAGTATTTTTTAAAAAAGAAAAATAAATTTAAAATTTTACCGATAAGCACTTATTATCGACTGTATATACAAAAACCATTTATTACATCAAATCCAACACTTTGTGAGAAATATACATAGTATAGTACAAAATAATACTTTAGCTAATAAACCCCTCGTAACAGTAGACAAGACGAGGAGGACTATTGGTAGTTCTAGTCCAGGATCTAAAGGGGGTCGAGCATGTACTGAAAGCCTAACGCAATTTTATATCAGACTATTGTTCTGGGTCCTTGGGTGGTTGTAAAAACGTATGTCGTCGCCCCTCCGTGTGGTCGATATACCAGGGAGAGAGAGGGTAACCATCCCGGGTGAAAGATGTGGTGGAAGCTTTGTATCTTTCAAACTATAAAAGATGGAATAACCAATAAAATGTTTTTAAACTCAGGACATTTAGGCCTTCAATAATTGTTGCTACATAAAAATGTGTAACTATAATACTTACTGAGTAAAAACTTATTTTTAAACGTTTACTTTGGTTTACTAGTGAATTTCAATTGAAAAATCAACCCCTTGCTGTAAACGTGAGTCTACTCACTATACTCACTAACAGAGCTTGACAGATTATCAGGTGGTCGGTCGGGTGTCATCTCGCCATTGTTGCAAACAGGTTAGGTAGCGCTAAGGGCAGGACAAATGTGTGCAGGTGGTCATGTCCGAAGCAAATGCGGAAGTTCGCTACGGCAGTTGGTCTCTCCATAGTACACGGGGTTGTGCAACGAAATGTTCTTCCTAACGTTTTCTTCTGCTTGCTCTTTGTAGGTCTTGTTAGTCTCGATCCTACTCTGGCTCCGTATACACTCCAGGGTATCACCTGACCAGTATCAAATAAACTGACGAGAACTTCTAAGGTTTTCTTCTGCTTGCTCTTTGTAGGTCTTGTTAGTCTCGATCCTACTCCGGCTCCGTATACACTCCAGGGTATCACCTGACCAGTATCAAATAAACTGACGAGAACTTCTAAGGTTTTCACGGTCATGCAATCTGTAGGGGAGTAGACGGCAAGTGCAATTATTCTTGACTGGGATCTATACTAATACCACTCGTTCATATCTGCGGTTTGAGTAACTCTTTTGCACACACAAGGGCTTTTGCTTCGACATCGTAGTTACAAGACTTAGATCCTTGGGCACAAATTAGATGTAAGAGTTTCGCGTTTAAGGCAGCCTCAGTTCCTGTAGTTGGTAACAATGACCTGTTGATATAAATGTGTATCCAATCGTTCTCCTGATAAAGCGTGTTTATTGTTTCTCTCGCTGATATTAAAATTTATTCAGTACTAGTAGCATATTTAGGTGACGATTAACCAATCAGATAAAGCTTCTTTGTAGTATTTACACTGAAGATTTTATTGAAGGATACGGTACTATTGGCGACGGGTTATCTGTGTAGTTAATATATTTGTACTTGAGGTGCTCTAGGTGTGGTGTTGACGTTGTTTGAGTTAGGAGCCTACAGTAGACGGGTCTGTACCTGTTAAAATGCTTTCCCCCAGCTTTCTCGATCTTCCACAGAACTTTAGCTTCAGTTTATGCCGTCTTACTATCAGAGGTGTAATATTTGTTTCTCCGTTGAGCTAATTGGTGTTGAGAGGGCGTCCCCTCCCTGTGGTCAATCTCAGAGCATCATTTTGTACTTTGTCGATCTTTACATGGTTAGTATTTGATGTAAGAAACATCATCCCACATAAAGAGAAAAAAATATTTTAAAGTTAAATAAATGCAAAGACAAATAACACAAAAATAAGTTTGCAAATATAATATGGGAATAATTTTCAACCTATGTATCTTTGCAACTAGTTACATTAAAAAGGAAAGGAAATAAGACAAATATTCCATAGATAAAGGTTTATCTTGGAATTGTTTTAAATATTTAATTTTCATTGAAATTAGTTATCTATTTGACTAAATAATGATTTGTAAAATGAATTTCCTCTTGTTTTAAAGCATTTGTCACCCTATTATAAATAAAAAAATGACTCTGTCTTTAGACTTCGTCAATTCCATCTTTTATTCAGATAAGGTTTCAACCAAAAGAAGTCCGTCTTCAGGTGATTTACAATAATCTGATTGATTCGTCGAAAATTATAAGTGTTTTTAAATAAATAATAAACAAGACATAATCATGATATCTAATCGATAAAACACAAAACTGGCTAAAAAAATAGTGCCATTTAGAAATACATTTTGAAAAAAAATTATTGGAAAAATTGTTGTGCTCATCAATAGAGTTTCATTGTTATAAATGAATTCAAAGTGGAAATTAAGAAAACAATAATATTTATTGATTTACATTTATTTTAAGATATCCTGAGGCAAAAACAAACATAAAAGTAAATATTTATTTTAGTAAACGTTTTCTGGAACATTTTCTATTTTTTGTTTTTTATTAGACCTGCCTTGCTTAATATATGCTGTTTTAATAATATTGTATGATTAAAACCTTTACATCAGAACAAATTCTTTAATTTATGGGAAGATATCAAAATTTCCAGTGTTACAGATTGAAATAAAATATTAGCTTTTTAAAAACATTTGGTCATAATCTGCAACATTTTTTATTTAAGTTAATAGAATGGTCTTTATTTCTACAAATTTTCTGTCTGAAAATGATGTACAGTAAATTGAATTAGTTTCTATGCATACATTTATAGGTTGTTGAAGTAAAAGGATCGTATACTTTCGTATTTTGTATCTTCTTGTGACCAACGTCGAAGCTTGTTCTATTAAATATCATCACTGAGAAGCACTCAAGTGAAGTAATGTATAACGGTCATTGAAACAACCGCTTTATACTGTTACCACTCGATAGACAACTCTGTAAAAGAAACCACAGTTTCATTAACTGGAAATATTTTACCTAAATTTTCAGCTATAATTTTAATCTTCGAAGAAATTATGAATTTGGAGAACAACTTGTTACACGAAAGCTAATTTAATTGATTCATGAAAGAATTAGTTTTTATTGCGTAATGCTATATTTCGTATGATTCCTAATGCGACTGATGTAACATACTATTTGTAAATCTAGTTCAATGTGACATTTAAGTAGCCCTGTTAGTTGTAAAAATAGCATGTAATGTCTGTTTAGTTTTTTTTTTTTTTTTTTTTTTTTTAAGAGACCTTTTAATGCATTTTTCCTTGCTTATGAGACAAAACGTAACCACCGCTGACGCCGTAAAACACGGTTTTGTTCGACTTTAACAAATCATTTCACAAACCTATTTAACAAATCGTTATTTTGTCAATCGATTTATACGCTCAAAATAAATGAATGGAGATGTTAAGGAAATAATGTAAAATAAAGCGTTTTCATTTGTGTTTTCTTTATTAGTGTAACTACTTGTAAAGATATTGGCTCAAGAAACTAATCTCATTGACTTTATAAATACTTTTTATTTTATTTTTCTAGGTTATGTTGAGAAGAGGTAAACATTTTTTTATTAATTCAAATATCCTGTACAAACTTTATTAATCGCTTTGCCGTTTAGATGTTCGTTTGGATATAATTCGCAAAAGTGAGTGAAAAAAAGAAAGTGAAACTCTGCCCTTTTAAAAACACACAATAGCCTACATTATGTATAATGTTTTATCCTCAGCCACTTACCACTAGTGTACTACAATTCCAGTTTCTTGGATTTGTTACACAAGCACTGGCCGCCATCTCTGTTCTATTCCCCCTTCCGATTACAGTTCTCTTCGTCTTACTCCTAATCTTTTCACCTTCAGTTTCTCTATACTTTTTCCCTATAGTATCTCTTCGTTTATTACTGTTTCTGTGATATTACCTCTGCCCTAAAACATCAGTAATGGACAGTTGTGCCTACTTGTGAAGTTATCAATGTACTTTGAAAGGGTACGTATGGGATATGCTGCTCACACGTGTCTGAATGTCCTCTGCAGTGTCAAAGTAGCAAATGAAGACCTAACTTAATGTAGATACCCGCATTATCTCTTTTACATTCACAAACATGGGGTTTAGATAAAATTGTATAAGCTGGCATTTGGGGGCTGCGAGCTTTGGGGAGAGGAGGGTGGAGGTGCTCGCAGGTAATTTACAAAAAACTCAATGGAATTCCGCTGACTCATAGTGTTGACTCATTATTTTGTTGCTTATTAATACTTTTCAATATATAGAAAAAAATAGCAACAAATGTAAATAGGGCGTTCACGGAAGCGTGCTAATAGGAATATCTATGGGTAGGGCGCGATTTATGGTCCCGATGAGGGATGACGACAGTGCCTGAGGTTTTTAGACGCCTAATACACAATTTCTACCTAAGACCCGAGTGACAGCTTACAAAATTTGACCTATAGTATATTTTAATGATGAAATATTTTTAAAAAACAAACTGAGAGTTAATCATGATCAGGATTCGCCGTATTTGGACGAATGTTCAAGTCAGATGCTATAATTGTCAATGTGCATAAGTATTACCCCACCGAACGTAAGTAGATTGGCATGGGAGCGATTGTTATCGCTCTGTACTATTCATAACAAAAACATCACAACACCCGAGAACTGTGAATTAGTAAATAATTTCTTATATAATATATAGTATAATAAAGAATGAAAATTTTGTTTCACCAATAGAGAAAATAATGTACATATAACGCTATATTACGACATTATTCTCAAAGGAGTATATGTACGAAGGTGAGGTTAGCCAGAAGCATTTTTGAGTCGCATAGATCTAGCAAGGTTTGTTGACAACCTTCACCCGCTTGGCAATAAATCGGGTATTTCGTCTGCTTACTGTAAAGGTTAAGAATTGGACTAGACGATGACATCATCTCAGTAGCAAAACGGATATAAAAACCGTCACTAAGAGACGCAAAAGTTTCCTTTGAGCAATTAATGAATAGAACAACTTGTGTATATATACACTCAATGCCGAGTACGACGGCATAAATGTAAAACGAAATTTCCATTCCAATATTCTACCTTAACTAAATTACTTTTTAAATCACGTTTTTCCACATGACAACTTTCCCTCCATAAATCTTTAACGTCTCTAACCATCAGACCGTATAATTGCAGAGGAAAATTTGCAAGGCGACAAATCACAGTACAATACATTTTTTTGGTAGTAAATAATGAATTTTTTTCGCTTGAATTGAATTATAAAATTCAATGGTACGAAGAAAAATTATCGTCCTTCTATTTAATGCCTTTATTTAAAAATCCGTTATGCCGAATTAGAATGTGTTTGTAAAATTTTGTACTAAATAGGTTTAAAGAAAATCAATAATTCCTGCGAGGGTATTTTTTATTTCTCATGTTGGTAATACGATTACTGTACAGTTATTTTTACCAAATAAAAGGTTTTCTTTGGTAATTACTTTATTATAAAAAAATTATTTTTTTGGTAAATTTTAATGATATCTGTTCGAATCTAAACTTACCTCTACAGAATACAGAGTCGGCTCTATGTGTGCCTGATGTCCTTTATTGGTTGTCTTACCCGGGAATATTATTGAAGAGTTGCTGTTTATAGTTAACTAAACTGAGTTATAGCTATAGTTTAAATATAATTTGGAATATAATTCGTTATTTTTGATACGCTTGTATAGAAAAACATCTCAAAATTTCTTACCAGTTTCATAAGTTTATTTATATTTATTGAATTTTAATACGTTTTGTTGTTTATTTGTTTTTGAATGTTTATATTTAATTTTTTGTTTCAGGTAATCTTAAATGGTTATACATTTTATTTACATAAAAGTTATACATTTATTTTATTAGTTAGTCGTTTTTTCACATTTGGCTAGCACCTGCTGAAAAATATAATTTAAAGAGTAACAATCTCTCATAATACAATGACTAAAGTTTATTTGTACTCGAATAAATACAAAATTTGTAAGCTATAATTTGTAAACACAAAACATTTGACGAATGGAGAGGGGGAGGTACTGTTATCTAACATGTGTAAAACTCTAAATAGATTGTTATTGTTGAAGTAAATCTTAGGTACTTGCACTATTAAAGTGTGTAAGAGGAAAACACATATTGAACAGTTGTTTTTAAGTTTCCTGATATCGTTTGCAATACGTTTGCACTAGCTTGTGAAGCCGACGCGACTACTAAGCGAGCAAACACGAGTTACCTCTCAACCCTGGCGGCTGTAAACAAAACCATATTTTACGTCGGCTAGAGAGACTCGCCGCCTACCTTTTCCTTCTGCAAATAATTCACGGAGAAAACCTCCCAGAAGTTTCGTTTGGAGCGAGTCACATTACAAAATTTATTTACACATTAAACGTAGCAGACGCTTTTAGTTTTATAAATTATTTTCATTTAAGAGAAACAATAGTCATGGTCGGACAGTATCATTTTAAAACGTTTAGTAAATACGTCCTACATCCTCGTACTAAAATAAATAAATTGGTTACAGATTTTTTTAAAATAATAAGTAAAAATCACAGTATAATTAGAGTTTAAAATAAAATAAAATATCTTAAATCATAAGCGATAGCTTTTTTTTACTATGAACTAAACTAGGAAATAATGTTTTCTTTGTGAATTATCTAATCTTAAACCGTTCTCCTCTTTATAACGAGGTTTATGTTTGTCCATTGTGTGTAGTAAGTACGTGAAAACTAATGTTTTATCAAAGCGGTGAGGAAATAAATAGGACAACTAGCAGGAATTTGTTTAATATACTTATGGGCGTGGATTATTGTAATATTATTGGTTTTTGTTTATGTTTAGTAAAAGATATAGCTTATCCAAACTAGGAAGCGCCCCAGAGGATTAGACGACCATCATACACACACACACTCGGGCTGGCAGGGCCGGTGGCATGGCTGCAGTCGATGAGTCACTTACTAGGTTTTTATTTAGAAAAGTAAATTTTTTTAAATCGTCTCATTTAAGTAGTGTTTACTGATATTTTTGAATTTACATATTATTTCTTACAAATACAGACCAAACACGGCGTAATTAAACATAATATAAAAAGCAACAGAAATAAATTTCGATTATCGATCATTATTAAATAACATTAAATATCGACACAATTACGCCGTGTTGAGCTCAATTTTCAAAGAATAATATGCATAGTGTAAGAGTCTTTAATAATTTACAGTTAAAAAATTTTTATTTTGTAAATCATGGCCTAGTGACTCATGAGCCGCAGGTAGACAGGTTAACGCGTGTGTGTAAGTGCGCGGGTCGAGCTGTGAAGGCTTAACCCCCTGGTTAAAGCTAAGGTCGCTTCCGAGTTTGAATAAGATACAATATGTTTTCAGTTTACGTATTTTCCTAGCCTTGTGTTACTCTTGTTGTAGGCCTAATTGTAAATGGATTTTTTAAGGCCACTTTACTCGATTGTGAGGATGTTTCTACTTCCGTAAACAAGTTCCTCCTTTCCCTTCTTAGGACTTCCTAGTAAATATTACTCCAACAAATTCTCTTTTGAAAATGGTATTGTTTTATTGTATCATGCTGGTTATCGTGTATGCTAATTTGGGTCTTTATAAACCAGACTATTTACTCTTTCTATAATTATATTCAGCGAATAAATGAAAACTACGATTTGCTTTGGGTCTATAAAATGGTATTTACACCTTACACCTATCTCTCTCACCACACAGAATAGAAAAATAAATAAGATTTAACGCAATGGCATCAAAAGGCAAAACTAAATCAGTTGATGCTAGGAGCACTGCTGTGAAGGCGTCCCCAAAAGCAGTTGCTACTTGGCGTTCAACGTGCTACGTTGCGTACTGATTGCACGCTGGATGGCAGCACCAGCCATCACCAACACAAAAGCAGTTGCTACGTTGCGTTCAGCGTGCTACGTTGCGTACTGATTGCACGCTGGATGGCAGCACCAGCCATCACCAACACAAAAGCAGTTGCTACGTTGCGTTCAACGTGCTACGTTGCGTACTGATTGCACGCTGGATAGCAGCACCAGCCATCACCAACACAAAAGATGGAAACATCCTACGTGCAAATGCCTTGATTAAATAAAAACGTGTTTATATGAGTGGAAAGTTACTAATGTCATTGTCCTCCACAGCAATCCATAGTAATTCCATAATAGTCAAAAGTAATTTCTTAGTACTCCAAAGTAACTCCACAGTAATTCTATAGTAACCCCATAATAATCAACAGATTCATAATGGTTCTATAGTAATCCATAGTTATTCCATAACAATCCATAGTAATTTCAAAGTAATCCTTAGTAATTCGATAGTCATCTATAGTAATTCCATAATAATCCATACTAATCTATAGTAATCCATAGTGATTCTATAATAATCTATAGAAGCCTTAATTCCATATTAATCCTATAGTTTTCCGTAGTAATTCAATAACAATCTATATCAATCCGTAGTAATTCCATAGTAATCTAGAGTAACTCCATAATAGTGCATACTAATTCTATAATAATCCATAGTGATTTCATAATAATCCTAAGTAGCCTCAATTTCATAATTATCCATAGTAATACCAAAATAATCCGTAGTTATTCCATAGTAACCTTTAGTAATTAATAGTAATTCCATAATAAATCTTATTAATTATATAATAACCCATAGTAACTCCATACTAATTCGATAGTAATCCATAGTATTTCAATAATAATCCATAATAATTCCAAAGTAATCCATAGCTTTTCTTTAACAACCCATAGTAATCCTATTTTAGTTCATAGGCGTATCATAATAATTCTATTATAGTAGTCCGATTACAATCCATAGTATTCAAAAGTAATTCATAACATTTTCAAACCAATCCCTAGTAATTCTATAATAATTCATTATATAGGTTATCATTCAGTGATAACCAATGGTAATTTTAAAGTAATTTACATTAGTTCTATAGTGATTACGTTGCAACACTTGAACTCATTCACTATTCTTATTGATCTGATACCTACCAAAGTTTTAAAAAAACACACTTATTTGATTTTTTTTTTAAATAATACGATAAACTATTAGTAAGTCCTGTTGAATATTTCACCCACAAATTAATAACAGATTTTTTGACCATTAATATCCAAGTCAAAATAGAGAATATTTTAAGTATAGTCATTCTCTAAAGACATTTTCCAAAAATGATTGAGAACAAACACTGACATATTTTTTTCAATGGTTTAATCACAGCAGTCGCCCATAATCGGATTTTCTTCGTGGGAAATGTTTTCAAGAGATGATTAATTGTTGAGCGGGACTTAATTTTATTTGGTCGTTGTAGCAACGCTGCCACGATCTATTGTCGCCGACAAGGCGAGATTAATATTTCATGTTTGAATATGACGTTACGTCCTTAATCACATTTGCTGACGGAAGTTGCTTTGATGGATTCCGCTTTTCATTAGCTGTCCTTTGTCTTGGAAATTGTTTCAACAAGTACAAGAGACAATTTTATCAGAAACATAAAATCCTTTGAGGCTATCCTACAAACAAATATTTTCGTGAAATTGTATTAACTCACAAATTTAATTAAGTAAAATTATTTTATTTAAAAATTAGAGCTGAATTTCATTTTACTTACCTTTTTTAGAATAATGTAAGACCAGTATCCTGAATAACACTGGTAATGTTTCAGGACGATACAGTGGTACCCGTTACTTCCTGCATATTCTTACAAGGAGTAATGGGGATCCTTCACTTAATGACCTTCATAGAGGGGAATGTACACATAATGCCGAGTTACCATCGGCGGTAAAATAGTTACGTTACAGCGCTGTCGCCAAACAAAGTCCCATTATAATACCAAATTTGAACAATAACCCCTCCGAGCCGGGAACTGTGAACATAGCTGTGGGTAAACAAAAACTTTAATTATTTTGCAAATAATTACTACAATATAATTATCGGGAGGTTTCAGGTTAGCAGTTCCCTGTCGACATTTGTTAAGTCTAATAAAAAGTCTCGAAATGAATTATTTTTACATAGTTTTTTATTCCTTATATACATTTATTAAATCTATAACAAGATTTACAAAGGTGTCAGAGAAAATAAAATTATATGTATATTAACTAGTACCAAGTTAGAGAAAACAATTCCTTCATATGATAAAATCACTTAATTATAAGTTAATTTAATTTTACAACTAATTCTATAGTTTCGATAGTTTTAAAATTTTAAAAACACTCCAGGTCGCCTTAGCAGTGTATGGTCTGTAGGACATATTGTTTGACGTTTAGGTCTAATTTGGTCAAACCAAATGCCATTGGATACAATTCTAAGTTATATCTGGTGCGATTACGATAACTAATTTTGGGAAGGAAAGCTATATTCATTGATAAGGCTCTGTCGGTCTGGTTTGATGAAAGTTAGACTCCCAAACTTAGACTCAAATTTACTTTAGTAAAACGATCAATTTTAGTAAACTAGAGCACTTTTGAATAAAATTAAATGCTAACTAAGGATTAAGGAAATAGTTTATCTATGCAAACAGCTAGGCTACATGAGTGTTCAGGTTAGATTAAAAGGAACTAGTTACATTACTAAAAGTAGTAGTTTATTTTACAAACAACTTGGTACTGCAAATTGACCTGAGCATCTATTGATGTATTCATTAAGTACATCATGTTGCTAACAGTTGTAGAAGAAATGTTAATATAAATAAAGGTATCTATTATAAGTTTCAAAGCGTGGTGATAGTCATCAGTTTAATTCACAGCTTATCTAGCTCTGCCTAAGAATAAGGTAACGTAATACAGAGGCTGAACGAATTTACGTCCTGCGTATTGCTGCCCCCGTGTAGCTGTATGGAGAACTATGAATCGAACTTTGCTGATTTAAATTCTCTTCTATGAAATGAACTATAAAAATATCTGTACATTGGTATCTATCTCCTGTATTCTTTACCAGGGGGTAAAAATATACTTTGTGTATTCACAATCCTCCCCAATGCTCCGTAGTGGTAGTATAGTAGTTATATTTGCTGATCCCCTTAAAACTAAACAAGTGATATGAAAAATTCTTAAGTCAATTCCTACTTAAATCAACAAGAACAATTTTAGTTGCTTTATTATTTATGTTATATTTACAATTATTATAAATACGTATATGTTATAGAAGTCAGAATAATACTACTATTAACTGGGCAAATAGAAAGCGAGTTTCCTTGCAATTTTCCATTCTATGTATGGTGTTTGACTATTATTTTTGTTTGTTACTACTTATACGTTTTCTTTTTTTCGTCGCTTGCATTGTGTTGTAGTTTCTTTTCGTTTTCCTTTTGCATTGTACGTTTGTGAAGTTAGGTTCGATAGCGTTAATCCAGTTTGTTTGTTTATTTTATGATTACTTTCATATTTAGTTCTAGAGCATTATTTATCATATTGTGTGGTGGCCATTGCAACAATTTAAGGTTATCCAACCTTTCGAGGACAGCCAGAGGGGGGTAAAAGAAATATTTACATACATCTTTGAGATGTACATTTCTAGCTATGGGAAAATTGGCTCAGTGCCAAAGCACTACATTTCTAATATCAAAATACTCAGTTCCTAGATCCAAAACCCCTCAATTCCGAGACATTAGTCAGACCTAGACCCCCTAATTTTTTATAATTCAATTATTGAATAAGTATTTGAAAAAACTGTATTTACATCAATTGTCATCCCCTATAGGTTAAAAAAAACTTCATTTGATGAATAAAAAAACGTATTTTATTAACGATTCAAAATTTGTACAAGATATATATCAAGAGATTGTGAGCTAACAGAAGGAATTGCAAAATCTAATGGGAAATAATGATAGGAAACTTGTTGATGGCCAAGAACTGTGATATTAACAACAGATTCTTATAAACAATAAACTTGCTCCTGTATCTGTGCGTCGTATCACCAAGGACGTATAAATTAACGCATTGACGGATTAGAATGGCATTACTGCAATATTTTTGTTTGAACGTTCTAAGCCGGCGATTATTCTGTCCAAAATGACACCTGATCGGTGTAATTAAAGTTTGTAACTGCATCGGTTGGCGCGATTAGGATATGCTATTAGCCCTTTAATCCTGCCCGACGCTGCGAAATCACGGAACGCGGCGCTTTTTTATTTACCTAAAGCGAACACAAAGTAAACATAATCACAAGCTCAGTGATGCAAGCAATATATGTAAACAAATGCTAAAGTTTGTTACATCGAAATCATAGCATTTTACTACAAGTATTCGACATCCAAGATTTATTAAGAGAATAAGAGAGAAGGTCTGGATTCGCCATCAAAACGGAAGACCGAACGGGTCATATGGTAGAAAAGATAGGAAAAACCCGACATTGGTTGAGTGATCCAAAAGGGTTTCCTTGTGATTGGAACACTATATAAGAAATATCTTAATAACGTCATAACAAACTATGACAAAATAAATCTCTCATCTCTCTCTCTTTCTATACATATATATATATATATATATATATATATATATATATATATATATATATATATCCTTCAGAAAAAAATAAGTATACCAATGTTTTTCCTGAAGATGCTAATACTTATTTTTTTGGCGAAATGAATTGAATAATATATAAATTAAAACTATTCTTGTGTTTGAAATATTTTTATTTATTTTATATATATATATATATATATATAATTTATTACAGACAGCCTCTACTTCCCCAACTTTCAATTTCTCGTGTCACACGTTATTTCCTCTCCCATGTCGTTTGCAATCAATGCTTCGTCGATGCCATCACTTCAAATTCGTGGCCATGCTCTCTTGCTTTTCTTTGAGGGAATCCACTTTAGTATCTTTCGGGACCACCTTCTGCCATCTGTCATCTTCTTTACATCTCCAAAACATGGCAGTTGCCTAGTCTTTATCCCTTTCTTTATACTCTTATTCATTTCAATTCCGTTAAAAGTTTGTTCATTTCTGACACTTTCCTGTCTCGATTTACCAGAGCTTCATCGTAAACAGTTCATTACCATATAAAACCATTTAAAAAACTAAAATGATTTAAACAAAATAAATAAAACCTTTTACCACAGGAACGTTTGACTTAAATCTTATTTATAAGTACATTTCGATTGGAAATTAATCATCTTCAGAGGAAAGTATTACAGTAGATGTAAATACTAACAGTAGAGGTATTCTTGTAATAATTTCCTCCACAATCGGAACGTATTTAAGGATTTCAAGGAAATGTTTTTGTGATTAGGAGATGTTATTTATTTAAAATTTAAAAAATACTCCACAGCTGTTTCAGGTTATTACCACGTCTATTTTTATAAAAATGGTATCTTAAAAATTTTTATTCCTTCCTCAACTATAATAATTGGGTAATAAAAATATATACACACAAAATAAAATTAACTTTATTTCAAGTTAGAAATAAAAACGACTTAAAATAAAAGCGAGTCAATTTTCCTTTATTTACTCCAGGGGAAACGTTTCTGTATCACGTTCGTCAACATCAAATCTGAGTCCTTGGATAACAATAAATATTATTTATTATTACATAATATAAGAATTATTTATATATAATAATATTTACTATTTATTGTTGTCTAAGGACACTGACCTGATAATAACAAGATTGTTGCCGAAACTTTGCCTCTGGAGTAAATATAGCGACTCGTCAAATCGTAGTTTTCTCTTTCCAACATATATTTTTGCGAGTGTGAGATGAATAATCCTATCTTAAACTTTGGTTTTGATGTACGCTATTTCCGAGCAGTTTTCCTATCTTTCAACGATTTCAGGGGTAATAAATATCATTATCGCATTTCTATTCTTACAAAACACTGCACCATTAGGATTCCATTTAGTCTAAAAGCAAAGTTATGTCGGTGTGTGTTACTAGGATTTGTAAGGTTAAGTAGCGAAGATTCAGTGGTTCCTGGCAGATGTTTACAATTCATGGAAGCGGAGCACAGGCGTAAAGTATTGATATTATGTACGTAGTTTTCCGGTTCAATGTATGAAATTACTTCAATTTTATATTTTTTTGAAATGTGTAAATAAAACATGTATTACAGATATTTTAGACCGATCATATCTCCAATGACTAACTTTAGGGTGACTGATAAAGCTAGAATGCATTTCACTTTTAAGCTGGGCTTGCAAAAATAAAAAAATAAAATAATTTGAATATCAAAATATAATTCATAAAAAAACTTCTGTTGTACATGTATCGACAGTGAAGATTTT
Organism: Prosapia bicincta; assembly: GCA_036971475.1. Classification (NCBI taxonomy): domain Eukaryota; kingdom Metazoa; phylum Arthropoda; class Insecta; order Hemiptera; family Cercopidae; genus Prosapia; species Prosapia bicincta. The sequence goes on from JBAIZL010000003.1 coordinate 42,105,104, forward strand.
TTCATCAGGGGTGAGTAAACCTCCCGTTACTCATCATCAATAAATAAGATCAGGTTGGCTGTAAAATTTAAGTAATTTCTTGAATAATATTGTATCATTTAGGATATTTTTCATCTTTGCTTCTTATGGCAAAAGTAGATTTCATGAGGTACTGTAA
>JBAIZL010000003.1:42110260-42120260 GCA_036971475.1 Prosapia bicincta
ATAACTGAAGTCAATTTTACGTATGGCATATTGCCAGGTATGGCATAAATGGATTGACTGTTTTAAAAAGCATACGTTTGATTGTGATAGGGACAGAGAGGTGGAGATGCTTTGTTTTCTCGTACAATTAACGCTGAATCAGATTCTTTCTTAGTATGCAGTCCTGATATGCTAAACGTGTTTTAAAAATAAGAATTCAGTATTTAGTAATAAATAGTCTGCAATTTTAGGATTTTTTTCAAATTGTAAATAGTTTTGGACAGTTTGTTTTTTCCCTTTTCCCATGCAGTTCTTCTGTCATTCACAAAGGTTGATATGGATATCAAAGTACCGCTGAATTTCATAGCGACCAGAGGCGTTTGGAAAATTCTAGTTTGTAAACCAGTACAAAATCTTGCAAAGAGAAAAGAATAAGCATATAGTCTCACTTTTTCCTTTGTACTGTACTTGCGATATTTCGTTGGTTAGCTGGTAAAAACACTCATAGTTTTACTGTCAGGTAAGGTGCAGGTCTACTTAAGGCAAACTACCTTCTAAGCCTGGGCTTCTCAAACATTCAGACGCTGTGTCCCCTTTTATATCACCGACGTGAGGTAGCACGCTCGTATCAATATTTGGTCAAGTATTACAATCTGAGTATGAAACTGAACCTGGTTATGTCAATAAACATAAGATTATTTTATTTAACTTTTAATATAAATATTATATAATATATACATATATTCAACACTACAATTGATAAGGCTGCAGTCCTATAGTTATAAAGTTTAAAATACATATATATTATATATATATTATATTAAATATGGTGATATGTTTTCTTGTAATATAGTTAATAAATTAAAAATATTTCAAAAACAAGAATACTTTTAATGAATATATTTATTCAAAGCTTTTCGCCGATAAAATAGTACCAGCATCTTCAGGAAAATAATTATCTCTTTTTTTACGGTTGATTTTATTATTATTTTCTAAAATTTTTATTTCATTTTGGCTGAATTTTGTATTTGTTAAATTAACAAAATTGGGGTGAAACTTATGATGTTGTATGATTACTTCATTATTTTTATCTTTGCTCATTTTTAATATATCTAGTTTTTTGGTTACAGTGTTCATTTTTCTTTGTCTATATTTAAACAAAAAGATATTAATTTTATTAAATTTGTCTTCCCATTTTGTTTTATCCTTAAAAAATGCTAGTTTTAAATGTAATTTATAAATTTCAAAAGTAATTTCATTTTGCTTCTTATATAAAAATTTTATTTCATTTCTAACCCACAGAATTTCTGCTTGTTTACATGTTTTTTGTGCTACATTACTTTTATTTTAAATACTAATTCGTGCATATTTAGGAACAATATTATTAATAATACATTATTTGTTAAAAGATATATATTACAATTAGTTTTCATTAATTAAATTTTTCGTTTCTGATATAAATTAAAATCTTTTGTTAAAGATGGATTACTAATAGAACTAACCTCTGTAGAGCACATATTCACAACACCATTAGCCTAGTAAGGCAATATAATATATTAAATATGGTGATATGTTTTCTTGTAATATAGTTAATAAACTAAAAATATTTCAAAAACAAGAATACTTTTAATGAATATATTTATTCAAAGCTTTTCGCCGATAAAATAGTACCAGCATCTTTAGGAAAAAAATTATCTCTAGAGATAATTATTTTCCTGAAGATGCTGGTACTATTTTATCGGCGAAAAGCTTTGAATAAATATATTCATTAAAAGTATTCTTTTTTTTGAAATATTTTTAATTTATTATTTATTATATATATATATATGGTTGAATAACACTTTCATAAACAAGAATTTGTATTTTAGTTTTCTTCATAGATTGAAGCTTTTCGCTGATTGGGAGCTTTATTAAAATTTTCTAAATATTTTATAGTTCTATGACTACATTCATAGGACTCTAGATCTATTTAGATATAGTTCTGGTAATTATGATTTATGTATATATATATATATATATATATATATATATATATATATATATATATATATATCACAATAAAAACCGAGAAAATTACTATAGGTTACTGTTATAATTAGTTATAATTGTAGCCGCAGGGGGCGTACCATTAGTTTGATAACCCCAGTTCTACACCATGACAAGGTTTATATCCCTCTTGCAGTACCAAAGGATCTTCATGTTCCCTCTTCCTACTAAGGCGTCTGGCGTTAGTGATACGGTAGGCTTCAGGACTCTGCACGTTAACTATTATCCTGTCTTACGTTGCAGTCCTGCAAGAGTTAGGGAGTTTAATATGCCTATATAAGTCCTTTTACTGCCTAACACAACCCTATCAGTAGAAGATAAGAACCTGCTTGAGATAAAATACCACAGGAATGTAGGGAAGTTTAATCGAGCGTGAGTAAATAAACAATAATAAGGAATTTAGTAATAAAACAAATTGTTGTAATGAAACGAAAATAACGAGCAATCAAAGACGATACTGAACGTGTATATACATTTTAGAAAAACTGAAAGAAGATAACGCTAAATTTTAACATAGAGTTTTTAAACCTGTTTAAGTACACTACAAAACCAGTGTTATATTTTAGTGAATGAATGTTTACTTCCAAAACGTCGCTTAGGACAGACGGTGCTCGGGTCTTTAGGATATAAAATAATTATAAACCAGAGCTATTACCACTGAAAGGGAACATGATGGCTATGACTCGGTTTGAAAGACAGCAAGACAACGTCTATTCCTCCTCCTCTTTATTTACATTTTAGGGGTTCTAAAGTGGGGATGAAAATTATGGCAACTTGTTGCATGTTTATGTTGGTATAATTATTTACTGGTGTTAAAATATGAATATTAAATAGGTAGTAATTTTTTGAGAACATATACAAGTAGTGGCAACAAAATTTAAAACTTTTGGAAATGGGTAAACAAAATGATCTTAGGTACGATAAATTACTTCACCTCAAGGAACTAATGAATTACTTTCAAGTTTATGAAGACGAGAAAGTAATTTTTTAAAATTTAAAAAGTTGTTTCCTACGAGGTTTACTAATTGCACACTTTTACGCTGCGCTGTTAGGAGCTTCGTACTCCATTGTTTTAAAACCGTTTAAAAATGTATGATCTCGTGATTTCTATAGCTTTTTCCAAGCGGTTTTTCTTTAAAATCAAAATTTTACTTTCCCGTCTTCAAAACAATTTTCTTTACGTAAGCCTTTACTGTTTTCCTTTATTTTAAAATAATTTAATTCTGTCTAGCTTCTGTTTTTCTAAAGGATAGTTGTTCATAGTTATTATGGTATAAATGACAGCTAAAGAGTTTAAAAGCGATATAATAGAACTTATGTGACTCACTATGAAGCTGTAATGCGAAAACATAACCAAGAGCTGAAGTTTTAGCTAAATAGATTTAAAGAAAGATTTGTAGAAAGCCTTTTAAAAAAATATTGCATTAAAAACTCATTGATTTTAAAAAATCATATCCGTTTCTAGTTCTGGCAACTGTATTTGCTACTTCTATTCTTTCCATATCCATCCTATAGAGCTGGGGGGGGTTCCATGAGTATCAGCTTCTAAGGCAAATCTTCTTCTGTATATAAGGGCAACTTCCATCGCAGTAGCCTTATTTTATAGGCCAACGTCAGATGATCACCCATATTACTGAGCACAGCTCTGGCTTTTCCAGTATTACTTTCTGCGAATCATTCCCCATTGTTTTTGGTGCATATATTTTAATATTATGCTATGATAATATTATTATACCATTGACCTTTAGCTCTTTCAATGATTTGGTGTCCTTTTTAATGTAGAAATAAGGTACACAATAATTACAGGTGAAATATAAATATAGAATTTTTTAAATTGAAAGCCATGTCATTTACACAAAGTGGTACTCACGTCACTTCCTTAAGAGTGATCACACGACGCTAATGTTCCGCAATAGATCGTGTGGGAAACTTTTACAATGGGTCATAATCAGTCGCATCACTTTTGTTTAACAGACATAAAACTATGAGACGACTTATTGGATGCTTAGCATGCTCCCACCGACGTAAACTTAGTTCACCATTTCTTGCGAGTGCAATGAGGCGGCACATTGGGTGCTTAGAAAAGCACCTCGGAAGTAAAATTGGCTCACCATTGTTTGTGATTGCAATGAAATAACATAATGGGTGGTTACCATAGCATTACGGTAGTAAAATTGGCTCACCATTACTTGTGATTGCAATGAAATAACATATTGGGTGATTACCATAGCATTAAGGTAGTAAACCTGGCTCACCATTGCTTGTGATTGCAATGAAATAACATAATGGGTGGTTACCATAGCATTACGGTAGTAAAATTGGCTCACCATTACTTGTGATTGCAATGAAATAACATATTGGGTGGTTACCATAGCATTAAGGTAGTAAACCTGGCTCACCATTGCTTGTGATTGCAATGAAATAACATATTGGGTGGTTACCACAGCACCACGGTAGTAAACCTGGCTCACCATTGCTTGTGATTGCAATGAGACGACATATTAGATGGTTACCATAGCATTACGGTAGTAAACTTGGCTCACCATTGCTTGTGTGTGCAATGAGACGACATATTGGATGGTTACCATAGCATTACGGTAGTAAACCTGACTCACCATTGCGTGTGATTGCAATGAAACAACATATTGGGTGGTCACCATAGCACCACGGTAGTAAACGTAGCTCACCTTTTCTTGCGAGTGCAATGAGACGACATATTGAATACTTCTAAGGCACCATGGAAGTAAACTTGGCTCACAACTGCTTGTGAGTGCGATGAGACGACTTATTGGGTGATTATCATGCTACCAGGAAAGTAAACTTGGCTCGCCATCGCTTGTGAGTACGAAGAGACTACTTATTGAGTGCTTACCATAGCGTATCGAAATCTTGTTGCTGTTCATGACGAACTGGTTGTAAATTACAAATTACACTTTTGCTATTACTTGCGACCAGACATTTGTTAACTAAAAGTTGTTAATTGTTAACTTACACTTGGAGGAAACGTTTCGTCTTACGACTTCTCTAGCCTCGTATTTTTGCCGCTAAGAATGCTGCTGTTATGCTTCCTCGGTACCATTTTTTTTTTGAAAGTTAGAAGTGATGTGGTCGAAAAGTATGTGTGATCTGTGTCGTGTTTGTTCATTTAAGATGTCATTTTTGCTGTAGCAACACACACATACTATATAAGATTAGCCTGTTTGTATCAGTCACTCTTTACGCTGTGATTTCCTTGACACTTGTATTAACTCTTTATTTTCCTAAAAAAAGTATTTTAGTATTACTATTTTTTAATGAAACCGAATTCGTACTTTGATTTTTTGGCCTCTATTTTATACTAAACTGCAATTTTTTTTAAAAGACACAAATTATTACCGGGTATAGTTGACAATAAAAGATTTACTTCTAGATTTTTTGGTCACCATTTTGTCGGAACAAGTATGCTATTTTCAAATCAAGTCCAGTTTATTAATTCATAAATGAACTAATTATCCGATCTTTGTATTTCCTTCTTCTGATTTAAATTTTAACAACTTGATGTTTTTGTTACGCCCAAATTCCCACGACACATTGCGTGACCTGGCTTAAAGAGCTATATTGTAGAGGTTTCTAGTCTTAAGTCTCTATATTATTCTTTGTGATTTAGCAATTTTGTTCACAAAAGGTTTTTGTGTTGGTTTGTAAAGCTCTGCACTTTTTTCTTGTTCGCCTTTAATTTCACTAACGAATTATTTATGTTGCTGTCATTGTCTGAACCTCTGCAACGTTATTTCTTCTACTTTTCTTACGGTGTAAGGTTTCTCTTTATTCTAATTTACTCAATCTTTCATACATATTATTTTATCCATCATTCTAAAGCTTCTAACCATATCTCATCACCTTTCACACTATCCGAATACAGACTCAACGTTTGACGCAAACTGTTTCTAATTTTTTCATTAGCCGTCTTCCAGTTTAGAGACTTCCTACAGAGTGTTATGGTGTGATTTAGGTCCTGACCCACTACCTATTCCCAGAATCAAATGCCTTACATCTCTTTCTTAATCCTATCCTTATTCCATTTATCTTTTCCTATCCTTCTCTTGGTAGTTTAAAGGAAGGACATATTTCTCTGTTGCCGATTGCAAGTATGTCCGCTCTAAGTTCGTAAACATTCTAACATGATGCCTGTGATTCTTCCTTATACTCCATTCAGGGTTTATCCCATATTCTTCTTAGGCATTAATAATACTTACAGTACTTAAAGACCTTAGGCCTAGGAAACTTTTTATGTACGAGAATGCGGAAATGGCTATGACCTAAAACGTTTTTTTTTTCAAAGAAATTATTCAATTTAGATGCATTCTTGAAGAAGAGTTATTTATTAGTGGGTGTAATATAGTAGAAAAATACAAACGAATGGTTGAAATAAGCAACACCAGTTGAAATAGAACTAGCTAAACTGTTATCGCCCTCAAATATCTCTTCATTCGTATAAAAATTTTAGAGATGGTCTATGGTAACTTAGATATTTCTCTGTGCACGTTTGAGGAGGGGGGAGGCTTCTCCTATTGTTCAGAGAAAATGGGTAAAGAAGAGAAAATCGATTTCCGTTAAATGCCATAGAAATAGCTGGGTAAAGCAATACAAATAATGCAATACATTACTTGGGAGAAACTCGTAAATCTTGTATTCATTTGAAACCTTTTGAATTTACTTTGTAACTGTCCTCATTTGGTAAAATACATTTGGCTGGAAATGGTTAATATTTTGTTAAATATTGGTATTTGTTTACTAATTTAAATATTTATTCGTTTCCTTTACTTAATCAATTTTACATACAAAAATACAAAATAAAATAAATGTATGGGAGACACGCTCAGAGAAAACTCTTGTAGGTATCTAAATATTGCACGACACTGCTTCGATAAGCCTAAAGGATCCAACGCATCTGCGACATCCCCCTCACGGACGCCAGCCGTGATCCCACTGATACTTCCAACAAAGCCCGTGCACACATTCTTGTACTTTCTATTTTACTCTGATTGAATTGTTCCGCCTATTTTTTCAAGACTATATATCTTATTTCCACCCACTTTGTTTCATTAAATACTGTATTTTTAAAAGTATTAACATTACAATATAGCACCTGATAAATGAAACCTCTATACCACAAATAACTTTTCCCTTTATTTAAAGCCTTATGTACTCAATGTTCAATTGCATAGCAATCACCATCAGAGGTAATTTAAAACGAAAATCTGTGTGTATAGCGATTTCATTTATTTAAATTAAACATTACGCCAAAGTTGTTTTATACAGATATCTCGATATTATGTGAAATTATTCTAAAAGCATTAACATTTCGATCGTATGTGAAATTATTCTAAAAGCTTTCCATTTTGATATTATGTGAAATTATTCTAAAAGCATTAACATTTCGATATTGTGTGAAATTATTCTAAAAACATTAAGATTTCGATATTATGTCAAATTATTCAAATAACGTTAACATTTCAAAAGCCTATTGTGTGAAATTATTCAAGAAATAATAGCATTTCGATATTATGTTAAATTATTCTAAAAACATTAACATTTCGACAATATGTAAAATTGCTTTTAAAATGTTATATTTTACAAAAGGTAAATATCGTAGGCTATAAACAATCATTTCAAAAATTAAATTCACTTTAATTTAATCCTTAACATAAACATTGTTTTAGTCAGGTAAAAATAATTTGTATTAATTATTACCTTTGACGTAACTAGCATTCGGATGTTTCACATTCTAATTTTAAACTATTTAACCTTTTCAAAAAGTACTTTTAAAATTTTTAAAAGTGTTATATCTTTTTTATTATCCAAAAAAACTAATGTATTTTAAATCTTACGCTTCAAATACGTGCTTAGAAATTTTTTACACCTCATTTTTTTCAATTTTTCCAATAGCCTATTGAAGTTAAAGATTAAACTCGAAAATTGCTATGTTCTTAATTTTCTCCATTTTGATAATTGAGTAGCCTATCTTATAAAACAATTTATATTTTTTTAAAACAAAATATTTGTTTTACTTTTTGTTTACAATGAATTGAACATTTTAAACGTTTAACAGAAGATTTTCAAGAGTGACATCAAAGTTCACGATTCAAGAAGTTTCAAAAGAGTACAATTTAGATGTATTAGAAGCTCTTTTTTACATATTTATTCTCCTATTTTTGGCTTACTAAAAAACATAAAGTTAACCAGGTGTAATATACTCTTTTATTTACGGTTCTGCAAATTCAGTTTGATCATTTATTTAAACATTTAGAAAATTTAGTGCTCCTGGATCTTCTAGGACATTTCCATTTCATATACGATACCGCATACAATTTTTATTTTTAGAAAATTCAATTGATAGATTTTTTAGGTAAATTTTTTTTTTACAAAAATAAGAAAGTTTTTTGCCAAAATGCTAATTTAAATATTCAAGTGTTCAAATATTTAAATAAATATTTGCAAAAAAACTTGTTTTTTTAATTAAACATACTCTTTAGCTCAGTGACCAAGAACTTTGTTGCTTATAACACGTCAATTAATAGTATTTTAAAATTCTGCATCTTTTCTACATTGACTCAACTAAATATTAAATACATAAAACTCGGTTAGAATATGATAAAGGATTGTTTACACTCGCTGGCGGTATTATCAATCGTAGATGGCAGATCGAGCCCAATGGAGCATTCTCAATTTTGTAATTTCTTTATCTAAAACAATTTTAGAAGATAATTGTAAATACATTTCTTTAACTAGATGTTTACAATAATTAGTTTATCATCTTAATTACTTTCTAATGGGAATAACATTATTAATTGCGACATTATTATGACTGAATGCATATTTTGAATACTGTGTGATTATTGGTCGGGATGAAGCATACCTGGTTACTGTACTTGTGTCGTCATGTCATTAATAATATTTGTACCTTATTTTTTGGAAAAAAAGCTCATCATTTTTAATTTAATATATTGTATGTATATAGTTAAAATTATATACAACTAGCGTTACCCGGTGCTCATTGCTGAGGCCGAAATCATAAATTTTGCAATAAGAAATACAAACCAAACGTCTAAATAATTATATTACATTTACTGCAATGCTAGAAGAGACCAATGTCTTTCTTCATTTCATTAGGCGTATAAACATATAAATTTTAGGTGTCCCAACATATGAGAGCGCAGCATATAATTATCCGTGGTAAAATCTCGAATGTTCCAAATTTAATCCAGCAATGGTCAACGACGGGCCCTGTGCCTTGTTTATGGTTATTGCGAATGCGTCTAGCAAAGGAAATTGTAGTCGTTTGAAATCAATAGGAATATCTGTTAATCGGTATTCATTGAATTAAGACCATCTCTCCTTTAAACTCCCCTCTCTGATTTCTGCTCAGCTGTTTAGGCATCCATAAGATACACAAATCAGTTTTTGAACCATCCTAAGCCTCTGGGGTGGAGCCCTGTTAATGGATCTATACCAAACCTCAAACGTACTATCTTGGAAATGTGTAAAAAAATCCCTCTAAATTTAATAAACTTCAGTTTAACAGTTTAGGCGTATATAAGATACATACATCAGTTTTTTGACTATCCTAAGCCTCTGGGGCGGACCCCTGTCAATCGATCTACACCAAACCTCAAACGAACCATCCTCGGAAAATGTCAAAAAATTCCTCTATATTTCATTAACTTCTTTTCAGCGATTTAGGCACCCATAAGATACACAGATACACATATACATAAATAAATCGGTTTTTGAACCATCAGCGGTTTAGGCGTCTTTAACATACTTTTATAGATATAGATTACAATTGTATGTATATTTACGTAAATGTCTATGTATTTATGTGTGTGTGTGTGTGTGTGTGTGTGTGTTTGTGTGTGTGTGTGTGTGTGTGTGTGTGTGTGTGTGTGTGTGTGTGTGTGTGTGTGTGTGTGTGTGTGTGTGTGTGTGTGTGTGT